>BMAC01000546.1:718747-737576 GCA_014905375.1 Phtheirospermum japonicum
CATGCATTGACCAAATTTGACCCAAAATGGTCAAAATAGACCATTTGGGTCGAGTTGGGCTCGATTGGCTCGGCAAAATTGCAAGGTGGCTCGGAGATGGGCGAGATGGCTCGCGCTGGGCAGGCTGGCTCGGTCGCTGTCGGCAGGCGTGGGCGGACACGTGCGGGCATGGCCGAGCGCTCTCGGCAGGATGGTCGGCAGGCGCGCGCAGTCGATCGACTAACTCGGCAGTCGATCGACTGCTCTCGGCAGGGTGGCCACTCACTGGAAAGCAGTCGAGCCAGCCCTCGGCAGTCGATCGATAGCGCTCGGCAGTCATGTGCGGACATGATCGGCAGCTCTCGGCAGTTGCGCGCGAGACTAGGCAGGCGTGCTCGGCAGATACCGGCAGGTCTCGGCAGGACCGCTCGGCAGCGCTCGGCAGCTGCCGGCAGCTCTCGGCAGGACCGCTCGGCAGCGCTCGGTAGCTGCCGGCAGCTCTCGCCGCTGCGCGCAGGAGTGCTCGGTTCAGGCCGACTCGATTCGATTTTCGGGCCTCTATGCCTCCACCTATAAAATGTGAATTTAAAGTATAAAAAACCATGATTTACCACAAACCTCAAGCTAACCGGACCATT
The DNA here is from genome assembly GCA_014905375.1 of Phtheirospermum japonicum. Classification (NCBI taxonomy): domain Eukaryota; kingdom Viridiplantae; phylum Streptophyta; class Magnoliopsida; order Lamiales; family Orobanchaceae; genus Phtheirospermum; species Phtheirospermum japonicum. The sequence goes on from BMAC01000546.1 coordinate 719,365, forward strand.
TAACCAAATTAAATATAAAATTAACAAGAAACACGAAAAACAATAAAACGAGAAAATAAACGTAAATACTAACAAAACTCGACTCAAAAACTACTAAAATTAACATAAAATCCTAATTAAAAACACTAGACAAACACCACAATTACATGCAAAACATTAGTCTAGTTTAGTTTTTATTTTTATTTCTACGTACGTAAAATCGAACACCGAAATAGTTTCCGATTAGTCTTCCTTGTGATTCGACTCGAGTCGGCTTATCGCCTACAATAGCTCCGTTCTCTTGCGAACGAGATTTTCATTATTTTAAACGTGAAAAAGTTCGATTCAGTCGATACTTTTTAAGTGCCAACGCATCCTTTGTTTCCAGAGGGAATAATTCTCCCCGTTGAGGATCGGTGGTCTTGGATTTCCTTGAGCATCCATAGCACCTAAAAAATAAGGATCAGTACTTAAAAGGTTAAGTAACCCGCTCAAGATGCCAATTGTAAAATTTGAAGGTCTATGGTTTTAAAAATAAGTCTCAGATTTACGATGTTGTTAACAATGTTAAATAACACTCTCTACCAACATCGACCAGAGTAAAATAAAAATATGCAGCGTAAATAAAAGTTAAGAACACGATATAACAAATTCAGTTCACAAGTAAAATTACTTGTGAATTTGGGTGTACAAACCCAAAAACAATATTACTTTCTTATTTTTCGATCAATACAAAAATATTAAGTAATATATGTAAACTAAAGTATCAAAACACATGATACTAAATACTTGTCGCCTAGGTTGAACAAGCTCTTCTCCGTTGGTCACGCAACTTCGAATAACTTGTCGATCTTAATCAATGGCTTCAAGTAACCTTCGTGTTCTTCATCTTGCTTGCGTCTTGTGTTGCCGTGCGTTGTGTTCTGCTCCAAAAATCTTAAATAGACAATCCTATAATCCTAAACTTGGTAAACAAGACAAAACAAATCCTAAACACAATCTAGGAAACTAATAAAGTCTTATACATAAACTAGGAAACATAATATACTCCCAAATATAGTTTCCTAACTTATTTTGTGCCCAAGAAAGGCAAATAAAAAAATAAAAATTATTGCAAAGAATAAATTCCTCAACATATACCATAAGTTTTTTGGGAGCAAATACATATTTATGGTTTTGTATGTCGATTACATTTTGCTTGCCAGCAATGATATAGGCTTATTGCACGACACTAAGAGATTTCTAGCTAAGAATTTTGAGATAAAGGATCTTGGTGATGCCTCTTTTGTGTTAGGTGTAGAAATACACCGAGATCGTTCTCGGGGTACTTCGGGATTATCACAAAAGAGCTATATTGAAAAGGTTCTTAAAAGTTACGGCATGCAGGACTATAAACCGGGAGATAACCCTGTAGTTGAGGGAGACAAATTTAGTCTCGAACAGTGCCCTAAGAATAAATTGGAGGAAAAAGAAATACAGAAGATTCCTTATGCTTCGGCATTAGGGAGTCTAATGTATGCTCAAGTATGTACACGTCCGGATATTGAGTTCATTGTTGGGATGCTTTGTAGATATTTGACAAGCCAGGACTAGACCATTGGAAGGTAGCCAAATGGGTCTTGAGGTACTTGCAAAGAACAAAAGATCACATGCTCACATATCGGAGGTCAGATCGGATTGAGATCGTTGGATATACTGACTCCGATCATGCTTGATGCCAACATAGTATTAAATCTACGCCAGGCTATGTATTCTTGCTGGCTGGGGGTGCTATATCTTGGAGGATTGCTAAACAGTCTATTATAGCCTCCTCTACCATGTCAGCAATAAATTTATAGCATGTTATGAGGCATCTAACCACGGAGTATGGCTTCGAAACTTTATCACGGGGCTGCGCATAGTGGATGGTATTGAAAAGACATTTAAGTTATTTTGTGACGATAAATTGGTAATCTTTTATTCCAATAACAATAAGAGCTCGACAAAGTCTAGGCATATAGACATCAGGTTTCTAGTTGTTAAAGAGAGAATTCAAAGTGAACAGTTGTCTATTGAACATATCAGTACAAACTCCATGATTGTGGATCCTCTTACAAAGAGATTGCCACCCAAAACGTTTCATGAGCATACTGCTAGTATGGGTGTCAAACTTTTTGAGGATATTTAGTTTTAGTGGGAGTTGTGTGATTATAATGTTCTCTTTTGTCCGACATATATTTCAGTTACTTCAGTTTAAGGATATTTTGAGTTTATTTTTTGCAGAAATTAAAGTTATTTGGTTGATTCACACTTTCACTTTAGTATATGGTTAATCTCACTAAGGTTTTAAGGTGGACCAGTTGGAAATAAGCATGTTACGATCACAATACATGAAATTTCCATGCTACACATCCACATCATGACCCATGTCATTCAATTATATTGACATATGTGACAATTGATGACTCAAGTTACGATAAATGTAATGAAGGTCGCTTTGATCCTATGTTGATATGGCTGATGGACCGGGTTGGATATAAATACATTTTTGTTATGAAAGCAAAGTTGAGCTCGTACGGTTATATTCTTACAATGTATAATTATAAGGTTACACATATAGCCGAAGTGGGAGATTGTTGGATCCTTAATCCAAAATTGGCTTATATGTAAAATAATTATATATTGTGGACTGTCAAATAAGGAATCCTAATTAAAAGTGATCAAATAAAGTTTAAGGTATTGGGCTTTAATGTATTTAATAGGGTTTGGGCCTTCAATGTATAGATACTCAATGGGCTATCTATTTTAATGATGGGCTAAAATAGGTAAACTTTAGATGACTCAAGTATATAAGGGTTATGTTCCCTAGGTCATACATATCATGATTATTATCAATTAGTCTACTTTGCATCCCATCGTCAAAAGAGAGCATATAGAGAAAGTTAAGGGATTCTCTAAGAGGATTAAATATGTATTGCCCTAGAAGGTCAAACCCCAAATTCAATCGCTTATGGATTCAAGTACACTTCCGTAAACTAACTCATAATTCTTACTAATTTAATATGATGGTTCATCGATTATAGCGATTGTTTTCGCTAAGATTTTATTATCTAACAGATTGATCTTATTGAACAACTTGAGAATTGGGGGGCATGCTTGGGAAAGAGCTTTCTCAAGATGTGATTATGCAATCACATCCTGATACCTTTTCACACTTCATTGTTAACTTTAACTTGAACAAGATGAGTTGTGAGCTTTATGAAATGCTCAATATGTTGATTGATTATGAGAATCAAACAACGTCTGACAAGGTGAAAGAATCTATAATGTTGGTAGGCAATTCTTCTAAGAAAGAAGGTAAAGGGAAAGAAGTATCCTAAAAGAAAGACAACTGGACCCAAAAGTGGTGACCAAACTAAAAGGAAAATGAAAAGGTTGATTAGTCTGATGTTGAATGCTTTTACTTTCACGAAAGTGGACATTGGAAAAGAAACTGCAAGAAGTATCTTGCATCTCTCAAAGAAAATAAACAAGGTGGGAGTTTAATGAAGAATATTTTCATGATTTGTTTAACCACTATTAATTCTTCTATGTGGGTATTAGATACCAGTAGTGGTTTTAATATTTGTAATATGTTGCAGGGGCTACAGATAAGTATAAGGTTGAAGAAATAAGAAATAAATCTGCAAGATGGAAATTGTGCAAGTGTTGTAGCCCTAATTGTAGGATCTATTTCTTTAATGATGCCTACGGGAAAAACTCTCTCGTTGGAGGATGGTTATTACATTTTTTTTTATGGTTATTACATTCTTAAGTTTATTTCGAACACCATTTCAATTTCTATGTTGCATAAGCGAGGTTTTCGCATGGTTTTCTTATATATGCTCCATTTATCATGATGATTTATATGTGAATGGTTATCTCCAACATGCTATTATATCTTACCCGATGTGAACGTCAATCCAATCATGCATGTTTCTTAACTTAAGAGGAATGGAGTGTAAGGAAAATAGCATTAAATTAGAATAATACAGGGAATAATTTGAAATAACAGATCCAACGCAATTAAACAAACATAATATATATAAGCGTAATATATATAATATAAGTAATATATAAGTAAATAATGAAACAAAAAATTGTCGAGGCGAGCGAACTCTTTCCTTCAAATTCTTGTTGCCCCGTACTACGTGCTCATGGTTTGATATCAACGAATCTCCCAAGATACAATGACAAATGGAGCTGGGCGGAGCAGACAACACAGTCAACCTAACGAACGGGAACTAGGCAAACAACTGAGCAAAATCCTAACTACAAGTTATATGATGCGTGAGGCATGTAGGATTATGATATGTATTCATGAGTGCTCTTAGAGACAAGTTTTTGATGTATATGATGAATTGTGTTTTTACACTATGTAGGAGATGATATTTATAGGTTTGAAGGACCCTTAAATAAGGTAGGAAATCTGTAGGAATTAGGATTCATAATACAAGTCAATCTCCTTATTTTACTCAATAAGAAAAACTTGGAAGCTTCCAGAAGAAGCCCAAGATAATTAAAGCCCAAGGAATTAAATAGTTTGCGGTCCACCATCTCTAATAATTCAATTTCCATAAAACAATGAATAACATTCATATGTCAGACATTTCCTCTTTACCTAGGAAATTTCACACCCTCTTTACCTTCCAAATGTCTAGCCTTGGTCATTGACTTTTCACTCACCCGAACATGGATATGTGAAAGTGAATATACCATGTTAATCTACTCGAAACGTAGATTAAGAATTTGACATTCATTTTCAAAACTAAATACTCGTCTACATTTGAAATATTTGGCCAAATCTACCATAATATAACATTACCAAATCCAATTTCCCCAACAATCTCCCACATGAGTGCAAAATCAATGTATGATGCATGTGACTCAATTACTCAGTTTCTACATGAAACGTTATTACATCTAGCTTGGTACCTTTTGGCTTTGAACCCTCTGTAGTGAAGTACCATCAGATAAACCCATGGCCATGTTGACAATTTCATTGAACTGTTTCGAGTCCGAGCCTACCGAGACAATGATACTCACATAATAACATTTACCCCACTTCTCAAGTTCTTAAGCTGTGTCCATTTTGACTTTGGAACACTCTTGGATTCTTAAGTGATCCAGTCGAGGTGGCCATCCTCTGCACTTAAATAGGTGACCTTGTCTATCAGAAGTATCATGCTATACTCCACCTTAATAAGTATACATCGTCATTAAAAGTCTAAGACTTACCCTTACTACGGTCATCAGGAATATCACTTGGATATGCTTTCTAGGGAAATGGGTTAGCTCACGGCTAGGTACCAAGTGTTCAAATTAGAACAGCCTAAAATGGTTTTCCCATTGAACCAAGTTTTTGGGATCTCCGGTCATCATGGTTGGGTATCCACTAAAGACCATTCTTTGGTGTCGATTTTACTCCCATTCCCTCTAGCAATATATAGAACTGATCTCGGTTTAAAATCTTTATAAACGGATCCATTATATTTTCCTTAGATTCACATAGTCAATGGAAATTTTTCTTGAGATCAATTCTCTAACGGTATTTTATCTTCGATGAATATGTCACGATTTACCGTTATTTATTTCATTATAAGCCCTTGCGATAGCACCTTGATTATTGAAGTGTATTATAATCATTGATACTGGCTTCCTCCAACATGGAATATTCTCGAGAAGATTTCGAAACCACTCAGCCTCTTCATTAGCTTTTCGATAGCTATGAATTCTGATTCCATGGTGGATCGGGCTATACATGTCTGATTTGTGGACCTCCAAGATACAACACATCCACCGATGGTAAAAATATACCCACTCATGGAGTGCGAATCTTTAGAGTCTGATATCCTTCACAACAGAGTACTCTTCCAGTACTTCTGGATATCTCGTGAAATGCAGCACATAACTCAGAGTATACTTCAAAAATCATAATACTCTAGTTAGCCCTTTCCCGTGATCACTGTTCGGATTACTCGTGAACCTTCTTAGTTTGTTCACTAAATAAGCTAGATCTACTCTAGTACAATTAGAAACGTACGTGAGACTTCCAATGACCCTAGCATACTCCAGTTGAACCACTAGATCACCTTTGTTTTTCACTAAACGAAGGTTATTTTCAAATGGAGTTTTAGCCATGTCACCATCAAACGCATTAAATCTTTTCAGTAAGCTTTCTACATAGTGGGACTGAGAGAGAACTATTCCATTTGAGTTCTTTATGATCTTGATTCCAAGGATCACATTGACTAAACTCATGTCCTTCAAATCAAAGTTGTCTTTTAACATGTTCTTTGTACTTGTGATCAAGTCACGAGAGTCACTTAAAATTAACATGTCATCAACGTAAAGACATACAATAACAAAATAGTTAGGTGTGTTCTTCACAAAAACACATTTAGCGCATTCATTAATATTGAAGCCATTGGCCATCATCACAGTATCAAACTTGAGATGCCACTGCTTTGTTGCATATTTCAATCCATACAGTGATTTAACAAGTCTACACACCTTATTCTCTTGATCAGGAACCACAAACCCTTTAGGTTGTTCCATGTATATCACTTCATCTAACTCACCATTTAAAACGTAGTTTCAAATCCATTTGGTGAATTTCATGATTGTGCAGCGCAGCAATCGCCAAAATCACACTAATAGAAGTAATTTTAGCTACAGGTGAGTAAGTATCAGAGAAGTCGTGTCCTTCTCTTTGTTTTAAACCTTTGGCCACCAGCCTAGCTTTATACTTATCAATATATCCATCAACTTTATACTTACTCCTTAGGATCCACTTGCATCCTAGTAGCTTATTACCATGGGGAAGATTTTCCAAATACCATGTAAGATTCTACATAATCGAATCAATCTCAGCATTGAGGGCTTCCTTCCACATAAGAGCATCAAGACTACACAAGGCTTCTTGAATGATACAGAATTCATTATCTAAATAGATCATGAAATTCAGACCAAATATCTTAGCAGTCCTAGACTTCTTACTCCGCCTTGGTTCATCATCATCACAATCTTGTAATGCATCTTGAACGGCAAGACGTGCTACTGAATCTTCAGCATCACGAGATCTCTAACAAGAACCATCATCATTTCATTTGCAAGGATTTTAGTATTCAAAGAGCACAGCATTCCTTGCTTCAATGGTCGTTCCCTCAATCACATCAAGTATGCCAAACTTATGTACTAGGAATCAATACGAAATGATTTTGTGCGCATATCCAATGAAGATACAGTGAACTGTTATGGTCCTATCTTCATTTTTTTTTTGCTCTGGTACTCTTACCTTAGCCTAGAACCCCCACACTTTGAGGTAACTCTAAGCAGAAGCTTCACTCTTTCAAAACTCATATGGAGTCTTTTCCTTTCCTGTGTGGGGTACCCTATTCAAAATATGGTTAGCGGAAAAGATCTCCTCCCCCCACATATTCGGGGTTAACCTTGAGCTGATTAATATTATGTTCATCATTTCATTCAGGGTTCGATTCTCGCATTTTAGTGACGCCATTCGATTGAGGTGAATATGAAGTGGTTGTTTTACGAATTATGCCTTGTACAGTGCAAAATTCCTCATATGGTGCAACATACTCTCCACATCAATCACTTCGAATTATCTTAATTTGAGTATTAAGTTGATTCTGAACTTCATATTTGAAGATTTTGAAAAAAATCAAAAAGCTTCATATTTTCCACTTATCAAATAGATATAACAAATTATTGTGCAGTCATCAGTAATAAATTACTTTTTGCCCCTCTAATTTGTACAAGTTTTAAATTACATATTTCGATGTGAATGAACTCTTGACGTGCATAACTCCTTTTTACCAAATGAAACAGACGTTCTTTACTTTTTTGTTTCAACACAAATTTCAAACTTGTGTATTGAGTCCAATTTCACATTATTTTGTAAATTCTTACTAATTTTATTGGACTTTCTTATGGGCTTTATATCATAAACTCAATGTTAGAATACCCAATTTCCAAATAAACACATGGGTCCGATAATTATGATTTCTCATAATTTTTATTGGCTTTTCGAGTTTTACATGAATTTTACAAATTGAATACTCGTATGAGATTAACTATCTCATGTTAGCTATCTCAACATCCAGTTTACTTGACCAACAAGACCACATTTTTCACTGTTGAAAAATCAAAGCGATTTGAAAAGCTCCAACAATTAAATTTCAAGATCCAATTCATAAATTAAATCCAAATTTAATTTAAATCAAACTTTATAAATTATACCCAAACAATGAGTTCACATTTACAAGTTCATAGAATTTCTAAAACGAATTAAATCAAGATTAAAATTGACACCTTAATAAATTTGAAACTCAGTTCAACAATTTGGCCTCACAATTAATTATAAATCTAGTTCGAAACTAGATTTTAAATTATTGAGCCCTAATAAATAATATTTTGCCCAATAAACATGACCCATCAAGGCCCTGTATTTCTTTCAATTTCTTCTTCACAAAAAGAACCAACGGCTGCTACAACTGCAACCCAACATGCCTTACTATCATTCAGACCCAGGTTTAATTTCTATTAAACTTCATCACAAATTTTGGCCAAGGACTAATAATCGCCAAATATTTTAGGCCCAGAGCCACGTTCAATTATTAAGCCCATTGTCCCAACAAGGCTCATTATAATGCCTTTTCCAAATTATGGAATCAAGTCAAAGTGGACTTAACCCAAACACAAGACCAACATGGCTTGTTTGGCCCACAATTACACTGCAAATGTGAGGCCCAGACTTCAAACATAAGTAATTGTTAAGCCCATAAGGACTTTCTGAAATCAGGCCCTTTTAATATATTATGCCCAGCATGATGTAGCCCAACTAATGTTACCCAAACTAGGCCCGATAACTAGATTAAATTTGTTCAAGTCCAATCACATAAGCTTGCTGGGCCAAGCACCCAATAAGGACCCTGCAGTTGCCTTTCTTCTCCAAATTGATCAGCCGTCATTGACGAAGAAGCACTAAACTCAAGGTTACTGCTCACCAGCGCCTGGTGCTTGCCTGCTCGCCGTTTTGCCTCTGCGTCCCATCACCACTGATTTTCCCAAAACCGCGACCACCAAGCAAGTCGAATCCCTCACCTGTCATGTGCCCAACACCGCCAGGGTCGCCAACGGCGTCTCCATCTCCTCAAGTGCCGGAAATCAGGGACGGGCCCTCCTTAAATCGGAGAGTCGATTGACCATCGCCGTTGCATCTCGTTGTCGCCGGAGATTCGAACGCTGCCCCAAATTTCCAGTCGCCGTGCTGCAAGTTTCGACAAGTCGACTCACCCTCATTCAGGTATCCATCGACCGAGTGAACGTCGAACATCGGGAACAAAAACCACCAGCCTGTTTGTAAATCAGTTTGATCGACTACCGCCTTGTCGGCTAGTTATAACGGGCGTTGGCCGCTCCCTTCGCTGCCATCCACGATGAAAACTGGTTTCTGTGGTGATATTAGTCATCCAAATCCATAAAATTATAATGGTGATATCCATCCCAAACATAGGTCTTTTAACAATTCGGGCCTGGTAAATAATTCTAGAGCTCAGTTGTTTCTTATTCAATTTATGTTACAAATCAATTCTGTGAAACATAATATATGATGTTGTAGCACAGTGCAAAACTTCCGTCTTTCTCCTCCGTTTTCGTCTATCAACTCCTCTTTCGTCGATCTCATTAGTTCAAATTGCAATCAAAATTACAAAACAATTAGGAGTTAGTATTGCAAATTAATTGCCAACAATAATCTTAAGCTATAGGGGAAATAGCAGTAAATTGAATGTAGGGGAATAATTCGAACTAACAGATCTAACGAAATTGAACAAAACATATTATATATAAGTGTAATATCTTATATATAATATAAGTAATAAATAAGTAAATAATTTAATGGAAAAGTTTCGAGACGAGCGAATTCTTTCCTTAAAATTTTTGTTGTCTCGTACTACATGCTCATGGTTTGATAGCAACGAATCTCCCAAAATACAACGACAAACGGAGTTGGGCGGGACAGACAATCCAGTCAACCTGGCAAATGAGAATTGGGCAGACAACTGAGCAAAATCCTGATTTGATAGGATCCAATCTCCAAAGATACAACGACAAACGGAGTTAGGCGGCACATACAACCCTGTCAACCTGATAAACGAGAATTGGGCAGATTACTTAGCAAAATCCCAGTTTGATAGTAACGAATCTCCCAAGATACAAAGACAAATGGAGCTGGGCGGAGCAGACAACCCAGTCAACCTGGCAAATGAAAATTGGGCAGACAACTGAGCAAAATCCTGGTTTGATAGGAACGTATCTCCCAAGATACAACGACAAACGGAGTTAGGCGGCACAGACAACCCTGTCAACCTGATTAACGAGAACTGGGCAAATTACTTAGCAAAATCCCAATTTGATAGCAACGAATCTCCCAAGATACAACGACAAACGGAGTTGGGCGGAGCAGACAACCCAGTCAACTTGGCAAACGACAACTGGGTAGACAATTGAGCAAAATCCTAACTGCAAGTTATATGATGCGTGAGGCATGTAAGATTATGATATGTATGCATGAGCTCTATTAGAGACAAGCTTTTGATGTATATGATGAATTGTGTTTTTACACTATGTAGAAGATTATATTTATAGGTTTGAGGGATCCTCAAATAAGGTAGGAAATCTGTAGGAATTAAAATATCTAATACAAGTCAATCTCCTTATTTTACTCAATAAGAATGATTTTGAAACTTTCAAAAGAGGCTCAAACTAATTAAAGCCCAAAGTATTAAATAGTTTGCGGTCCACCATCTCTAATAATTCAATGTTCATAAAACAATGAATAACATTCATATGTCGGACATTTCCTCTTTACCTAGAAAATTCACACCCTCTTTACCTTTCAAATGTCCATCCCCGATCATTGACTTTTCACTCATCTGAACATGTATTTGTGAAAGTGAATATACCACGATAATCTACTCGAAACGTAGATTAAGAATTTGACGTTCGTTTTCAAAACTAACGACTCGTCTACATTTGGAATACTTGGTCAAAACTACCATATATAACTTTACCAAATCGAATTTTTCCAACATTGAGATGATCAAGTAAATCAAACATACCTTTTGCATTGAAATCTTGGTAATATAGGTGAGAAAAGAATAAATAAGTTACAAAAGGAAGGTTACGTTGGTCACTATGATTCTGATTCATATGTAACTTTTAAATCTTGTATCAATGGGAAAAATGACCAAATCTCCATTTAGTGGAACTAGAGAGAGCTTCTGAATTATTGGGAGTCAACCATTCAGATGTTTGTGGGCCTATGAGAATTCATCTAAAGGAGGATATTCTTACTTTATTACATTCACTGATGATATGTCTTAGATATGGTTTTGTATATCTTAGGAGTCATAAGTCTGAATCATTTGAAATGTTCAAAAGATTCTGCAATGAAGTTGAAAAATAAACAGGTAAGATATCAAGATACTAAGATCCGATAGAGGAGGAGAATATCTTAGTTATGAAATTATTGAATATCTCAAACAAAATAGGTTTTGTAACAGTGGACACCTCCTGGAATACCACAACTTGATGTTGTGTCCGAAAGAAGGAATCAAACTTTATTAGATATTGTGAGATCTATAATGGGGTTCACCGAGCTTCCAATAAACTTATGGGGATATGCTTTAGAAGCGGTTGCATACTTATTAAATAAAGTTCCAACTAAAACTGTCCCAACAACACCATATGAGATATGGAAAGAACGTAGGCCTAATCTCAAACACATCAAAGTTTGGGGTTGTCTGACTTATATAAAGAGACTACAATCAGGCAAACTTGATGCAATGTTTGATAAGTGTAGGTTCATATCCTAAAGAAACTATGGGATATATTTCTGTCACCCTTCGGACCATAAAGTGTTTGTGGAACAAAGTGCAACCTTTTTAGAAAGAGAGTTACTTTCAGAAGGAAAACATGGTGAGGAAATAGAACTTGATGAAACTCAATAATCTAATGAATCAACACATACTCAGAAGCATGAGATAGAAGCTGAGCGACCTTTACTTGATGTTCTAAAGTTCACAAATAGTTTTCATTCTTTAGAATCTGATCTTGATAAACATACTAGTGAACTAGTTATACAACAAGTTCAACAATAAAATCCAGTACAAGATGAGCATGTTGTACATGAGCCTCTTAGAAGGCCTAAAAGTGAACGTCGTGCACCGAAGAAGTTAAGCTTAATGGATTAAGGAAACGAGATCATAAAAATGATGACCCTAAGACCTAATAAAGAGGCTATGCAAAGTTCAGTCAGTGAGAAGTGACGAAAATCCATGGAATCCAAAATGGAGTCTATGAAGGTTAACAAAGTATGGACTTTAGTTGAACCTCTAAATGACATAAAACATGTTGGTTGTAAATTGGTTTATAAGAAAAAGATTGGAGCAGACGTCAAAATAGAAACTTACATATATCTCATCTAGTTACCAAGGGATATAATCAAAAAGAAGGAATAGACTATGATGAGACATTCTTTCCCGTTGCAATGCTCAAGTCAATTCGGATTCTACTTGCTATGCACACTATGATTATGAAATATGGCAAATGGATGTGAAAACAACTTTCCTTGATGGTGAGCTTAAAGAGGATGTGTATATGATACAGCCTGAAGGTTTCACATCCCTATATGATCATACCAAAGTGTGTAAGTTGCAAAAGTCTATTTATGGGCTAAAGCAAGCTTCTAGAAATTGGAACATTCGCTTTAACACAACAATCAAAAAGTTTGATTTTGTGAGATGGGAAGAAGAACCCTCAGCGTTGTCATTTTCTTAGTATTGCATGTGGGTGAAATATTACTTTTTGGAAATGATGTACCATCATTACAAAAAACAAAGATCTGTTTATTTGACCAGTTCTCCATGAATGATTTGGGAGAAGCAGTTTATATTTTAGGAATTGAGATCTATAGAGATATATCTAAATGGCTGCTTGGACTTTCCCAATCAATGTACATTGATACCATATTAAAAAGGTATAACATAGATAATTCCCATAGAGGCTATCTTCCGATAGGAACTGGAAGTACTCTTAGCAAGGAGGATTATCCTAAGACCTTAAAAGAGAGAATACGCATGAATAGAGTACCATATACTAATGCAGTGGGAGCTATAATGTAAATTATGACTTGTACATGGCCTGATGTCGCCCATGCACTAGGAGTAGCTACTTAATATCAAGAAATCCAAGGTGAGACTCATTGGAAAGTGGTTAGGTTATTCTTAAGTACTTAAGAAGAACTAAAGAATTTATCATTTATGGAAATTATGTTTTAAAGTTGGAAGGTTATACTAATGCAAGTTTTGGATCAGACATGGATGATAGCAAGTCTACCTTTGGTTATGTCTTCACCTTAATCGATGGAGCATTAAGTTGGAAAATTTCAAAGCAAGATATTATAGCTGATTCAGTGACTGAAGCGGAGTACATAGCAGTAAGTGACGCTTCCAATGAGGCAGTTTGGATGAAAAAGTCCATATGTGAACTCGGTGTGGTCCCAATAATAAAGGAATCAGTTCCTTTTTGGTGTGACAATACTGTGGCTACAGGTCAAGCTAAGGATCTTAGACCACACCCAAAATCTATAAACGTTCTACACAAATATCGCTTGATTAGAGAAATCATTGAACGTAGAGACATTAAAATTCTAAGAACTGATGGGAAGGATAATGCAGTTGATCCATTCACCAAAGCACTTGGATCAAGTGAGTTTGATAAACAGAAGTGGAAGTTAGTAATGAGATAAAGGACTGATTGGCTCCAGTGCAAGTGGGAGATTTTGGGGTTATTTGATATGCCCAAGACCCAAACAATTATGTAATGTTTGAACACATTATAATGGACTATTTGCTATGGTGTCTTAATTATCATTTTTATTTAGTGACTTTAATACTTAAGATAAAGGTCCTTGATTAAATATAAAAACTTGATATCATGATAAAGATCATGATATTGAGAGTTAGGTCTTATATGAATTTAATCTAAAGTGTTCTTGATCATGGGATTATTATATTAGACATTAATAAATTCATAAAGATCAATATACATGTAATGGTCTTTTTCAGATAGATATTGGTAGATCTCCTTTACTACATTACATATATGAATATTATATACAAGTATATTATTATTGAACATACCCAATTGAAAAATTCTTATGGTTATTATTACATATAGACTATCGGTGGAATTCTCATAGAGAATGTGATGTTAAAGCTTTATTGGTGGAATTCTCATAAAGAATGTGATGTTAAAGCTTCATTTGACTTGAGATCATTATGATAATTAACAAGTTATTTATTGTACTTTGATTCCAAACACCTAATACCTTAGGGTGTTGGTTGAATGGTTCTTGGGTATGATTGAATACTTGTAAAAGAGCTAGTATCTTATAAATAAAGAATCCATCAACTCTTGGTAACGAGTTTGAGATTTATGTTGTCATTAATTATATCAAATAAACAAAGACCTTGTCCAGTGCAACTGAATAAATGAAGAAATGTGTTTTTGAGTCATTCATTATTTGATTATAATTGGCATGTGATACGGATCAAAATATTCATATGTGATATTATTTGATATATGAGGTTATTTGTGATAAGCGACTTCATTTCCTAAAAAGGGTGTTCTTCTGGAGGTGAGCGAGCTGAGTGGTCTCTTTGGAGAAGTGGGCGAGTTGGTTTGTGCAGTAGCGACCTAGAGTATGAGGATGAGTTCTCATATAGGGTCGCGACCTCTTATGTTTTGTGTTGTGTTTAAGCTCGGTTATGGGCCTTATGAATATCAAGCCTATGGGCACAATGTGAGTGATTTATGGGGTCTTGGTGGACTGTATGGAAAGAATAARAGGCCKAYGKCTATTACGYTAAGAGATTTATTGTTTATGGGAACTTGGCATATAGGAMGAYTCSTAATTRTMAGTCGGTTGTAGTGTTATAYTARTTWTGGAATTATGATGGYAGAAGGAAACCCTTGYKTTGGGGAATACTTCTCTTGTCTCTATAAAAGGGGGTGCATACCTCTCATTATTTTCTAAGTTGAAGTTGTGTGTATCGTATTTTGTCTTGGTTGTACTTAAATAATATTTTGAGCTGCAACTTTCTTTTGACTTAAGTATTGGAGGGCCTTCGTGGGAATGAACTCCGACCTGCTTGAAGGTGCTGTTTTGCAGGACCATCTAGGTCTCCAAGAGGACATTTGGAGGTTTAGCAGATCGCTGTGACATATACGAAAGCTGTTATAGGTCGTTGATCTCATATTTGAGGTCAGTACCCCATATTCTTGGTAACCAATTTTTTTGGATTTATCAAGTGGCGCCGTCTGTGGAAAATAGGGACATCAAGTCCTTAAGTGAAAGGCGTGAGAAAACTCGTAGACGAAGCATGAAGGATAGCGATATATTACCCAGATGCTTACACTATGGTTCTAGATCGAATAAACCTAAGAAGAAGAACAGAGCAGCGGATATCAATGAAGAGGAGGCAATAAAAGGCGGGCGAACGCCTTCTTAGGCGGACCCAACAATTGAAGGTATGGTTGGCACACCGCTGCCCTCTCCAAAGCGGTGTGACGGGAAGGGACCAGTAGAAGATTTGGAGGCGAAGATGCCGGAGGTAGTAGCGCAGAAAGCGATTCACATAGAAACAAAGGAATTGAAGGATTTGCACAAGGATAAGCCCTGTCAAATTAAAAAAGGATTCTTAGATGGTCTTATGGATTTCGTGCCCTTGGAAAAGAGGGAAGAGTTGAACAAGTACCTATCAGGTGAGATGGGTACTCTGAGAGAGAAGGGTGATGGACCAGACAACGAGCAAGAAGAGGGGTTTGCAACCAGGAAGGCAAAACAAAATGAGAGGTCTCTGTCTAAGAGACCTTCTCAAGGAAGGAAAGGTCAGAGTAAGCGAAAGTATGAGGACACTTCCAGTTCCACCTCATCCATAGATTTTCATACTCATAAGCAGAGAGGGAAAGGAGTGAAGGTGAAGTGGAGTCATTACAGGCGTAGAGGTCGCCTACACGGCAATCATACTAGTGAGAGTGGGACCCAGACCTCAACTACAGATGGTGAATCTCGAGATAAAACCCGGAAGAGTCGTAGTGGGTACAATGAAGGAAATGGTGAGAACGAGGTGGGCCAGGGAATAAGGCTTTTAGAGATTTGCATGAGGCCATGCTAAAATTACAAAAGCGAGTAGACAGAGAGAAATTCGATGAAAATGAAGGACATCCCTTCTCATATGATATGTTGCAGGCTGCAGTGCCTAAGGGGTATAAGGCATTAGAGTTTCAATATCGGGGGACAACGGATCCAGTCGAGCTTTTTCAGCTCTTCGAGAATGCGAGGATGTTACACAATTATATGGATGATGTGGCGTATCGGGCCTTTGTATCCACTTTGAGAGGAATCACACAAAACTGGTTCTATCAATTGCCACGGGGAAGAATTACTAGTTATCAGGTGTTGCGATCTGCTTTTTTGAAGTAGTTTTCCACCGTGAGGCAGAGTGCGAGGACGGCACAGTCGCTTTTTACTATGGTACAACGACCTAATGAGACAATAAAACAATATGTTAACAGGTTTACCAGCGCCACTCTGGAGGTACCTGTTGCTACTGATGAGATGAAGGCTGGAGCTCTGCACCAGGGAATAAGGAGAGAGGACTTACGTAAGTCCTTGGTCAAAATGGAGGCCCGAACATATCATGAGATTTTGGCAAGATGCCATAAGTACATACAGGTGGAGGAAGTTGAGGAAGAACATCGGGCGCATTTTGGCAGGGAGGTCGCAGATACATGAGACAATATGTCCAGAAGGGAGTTAAGGAGAGAACCAAGAAGTATAGTACGCGGACTCTTGACTCTGAATCCTTTGGTTAGGAAAAAACCACAAGTAGACATGCGAGACTTGAGAAGTGAAGACTTTACACCATTGGCCTATCCGCGAGCTAAGGTGTTCACTATTATGGAGCGTCTGCTACCCACTGCTATAAAGTGGCCAGAAGATCGCACGCCGATTCCTACTCACCCCAAGACTAATTCTTTCTGTTTATTTCACAATAATTATGGGCACTTCACTGAAAGTTGCAGGCATCTCAAGGAGGAGATAGAAAGACTCATAAAAGCGGGGCATCTGAAGGAGGTAATTTACAAGGATAGGGAACCAAAGGAGCAGGTGCGACCATTGCCTCCACCACCACCAAGAGATCCGCCCCAGGATCAGATCGCGAGACAACCGCAACAGGGAAATTAGGGACATAATGGACCGCGATGAAACAAGGGGAGGGTAAGTATGATCTCGGGCGGACCGACAGATGGGGACTCTAATCATGCCCGGAAAAGACATGCTAAATCAGCTCGCCAAGGAATGTGGGAGGTCGCTAGTGTTAGTCGACGATCTCAGATGGTGGGACCAGTTATCTCTTTTGGTCCTAATGAACATCATGGGTTGCAGGATGTTCACAATGATGCGTTAGTAATTGAAGCTGAGATGGCAGGGTACGAGGTCAGCAAAATTTTTGTAGATAATGGGAGTTCAGTAAATATAATCTACACAGATTGTCTCAAGCAAATGGAACTGGAAAACAAGGTGCGACCTGTGAACACACCAATATATGCGTTTAATGGGGCACAGGTGATTACGAAAGGAGAGGTGATACTAACAGTGGTGTTGGGGAAGGATGAGTTACGAGCAAAAAGGAGTTTGAAATTTCCGATAGTTCAGGGGAGGTCGGCATATAATGCCATACTAAGGCGGCCAGCCCTTAACGCATTTCAGGCAGCAACGTCAACCTACCATATGAGTATCAAATATCCAGTAGGGGACAGAGTAGGTGAAGTTATTTCCGAACAACAGGTCGCGAGATCATGCTTTCACCTGACGGTCAGAAGAGGATTAGTTGAATACAAATGAGAAAGGGATGATGATCGGCCGGAGGGAGTGCTTAGTGTAAGAATAAGGTGACCAACAAGCCAACTTGTGGCTGTGGTCTGACTTTTCTCTTGTAATACAATCGGTTTTTTATTCGTAATAATATCTTTTATACTTATTGGCATTCCATATCTTTTATCCCATGCTAGTTGCATAGGTATGGTCCTGATGAAGTTACTTTATTACGGTGGATTGGTCTAGC
>BMAC01000547.1:3646-34073 GCA_014905375.1 Phtheirospermum japonicum
AACGCTCAATGTCAACGAAACGAGGGGTAGCGAAATGTCGCTGGGAGAGGTTTTGGAAAAGTTCCCCCTCGTCGGTGGAATAGATGGGGAAGGGGGCGCCGTAATTTCCGGCGATATTGGGGTCTTGTTGGAAGCCGAAACGGGTCACATGTTCGTCGTCGAATTGACCGTCCATGGTATATGGTGAAAACGGGGAAGAAAGTGGTCGGGTTTTGTAGTTGTGGATTCAAAAAGTCGAACGAGATGAAAAACGACGGAAAAACGAAGAAAACTCAATTCGAATGTTCTTTGGGGCAATTTGTCGAGCACTTGTGGGCGAGATTTTTGAAAGAGAATATCAAAAATAATGGCTTCAAATCCAACCCAACCAACAACAAGCAATTTCAATTATCCCCAAGAGTGTTTTGGACAAGCGAAGTACCTCGAATTTGGTTCGAAAAAGGAACGAGGAATCGGACAATCACCAAGGCGAATTTGGAATGGAGAAGAATGAAAAACTGAGAACTCCCGCGTAACTACCCCGGTCGATCGACTAAGAGTCGATTTCTCTATCTTTCCCTCTTTTCTATTTTTTTTTTTTATTTTCTGGTTCTTTTTCGGCTTCTCGGTCGATTTCTGGTGTGGGGGAAAAAGGGACGCCGATCGACTGCAATTTATAAGCTCGCTGGTCGGGTCAGTCGATCGGCTATAAAACCGAAAAATGCTTATCGCTTTCTAGATTAAATTAGTTTTAAAAAAACCGACGATAAGAACGATCAAGAAAACCGATCGCCGATCACATCCATCCTCGAGAGACACGACTCGGGACAACTCACCGCACCTACAGTCGACTCCGTACTATTGCGGAGACGATTTCTAGAGCGTCGAGAAATCATCGATCATATCCCAATAAGCTCGGGGTAGTGGTTGTCCTTGCAACACAATTAGCTCACTCCCATACCCATTTCGAATTGGGCGTGGAGGTGATCTTGGTGGCGAATCGCCGTTTCAAATCGAATGTGCTCCTAACATTATGTCAGGAGCTTCGTCGCAAGCAAAATCAGTAGTTGTTGAAGAATCGTCCTCGGGAATAAAAACGATTCTTTCTCTTGGTGGGTTCGAACGATGGATGTTGTCAATGAATGGTACAAGGTCGCGGTGAAGTGATCGCTTTCCTTGCATAAACTCAACAATACATCAACGTACCAAATGGCAAAGACCAAGCGCGAAAATAAAATAAATAAACAAAAATAAAAAGAAACTAATAATTTAAAATGAAAAACATCCTATATTCCTACTCGTTGCTTCCCCGGCAACGGCGCCAAAATTTTGAACCAAAATTTTGTGCACCCCAATTATAGATATTTAAATTAAAACACTTAAGTTTGCTTGCAAGAGTACGAGGAACTTGTAGGGTGATAAGTTTGACTCAAGTCGTATCTCTCGAGGAAACAACTAAGTGCGTCGACTGACGCGTGCTTGGATCGATGCTTCAGAAAGTTGCGTCGACCTTGCGTCTACCAACGCCTCTTCAATTGACGCTTCAGAATGTTGCGTCGGCTCCGCATCGATCGTCGCGGATCTTGGCTCGCGTCGACAAAGCGTCGACGGAGCGTCGATCGATGCGACAGAGCGTCTGTCTCCTTTTCTCGATTTTTTTCCTACTCGTTCACTTGAAAGCTCATTCTCCATTTCTTGATCATCAACCTCATCTAATTACGCGCTGAACTCTTCCGGTTACTTAGCTGTAAGGTGAAAAACAACGAAACATCACCTATTTGCATCAATTACAATCAAAATACGGTAAAATAAGCTGAAACTATAAAAATACGGAATTATGCTTAAATCATCCAACTTATACCAAAAACAAATAGAAAAACGAACTAAAAAGCTAATAAAATAAGGACAAATCTACAAAAATCATCCACCAGGGCAATTACTTCTTCGTCACGAGGCAAAAGGAAACTATGGCAGTAAGGCATGACCCGATGGCCATTGACTTGGAATCGCTCTTGATTCTTAGGGTCGATCAAGGTTACCGCCCCACTCGGATTAAGGTCGCCAATCATATAGGGTCCCATCCATTTGGATTTCAACTTGCCGGGATGGAGAGCCAAACGAGAATTGTAGAGCAAAACGGGCATACCAACTTCTAGATTCTTCGAAACTAGCCTCACGTCATGAATTCGCTTCGTCCTCTCTTTATAAATACGAGCATTGTTATATTGAGTATTCCGAAGCTCATCCAATTCCTCTATTTGTAACATCCTTTCAAGACCGGCCCCCTTCAAATCCATGTTCACAACTTTCATTGCCCAAAATGCCTTATGCTTGATCTCAACGGGTAAGTGACAAGACTTCCCGAATGCCAAGTAATAAGAGCTCGTGCCTAGAACCGTCTTATAAGCCGTCCGGAGGGCCCACAATGCGTCGTTTAGCTTTCTTGACCAATCTTTTCGATTAGGTTGTACCGTCTTCTCGAGCACGATCTTTACTTATTTGTTACTCGTCTCGACTTGCCCCGATGCTTGGGGTGATATGGTTTAGCTATCTTGTGTTTGATCCCGTAAACCCTCATGAGTGTCTCAAAAAGAAAAAATGGCTACCACCATCACATATTATCACTTTCGGGAAGCCAAAACGAGCACAAATGTTTTCTCTTACAAACATGACAACCACTTCGGTGTTATTCTTGATCGTCGGGATGGCCTCGACCCACTTTGAAACATAATCAACCCCCACGAGAATATACTCGTAACCATCAACCTACTTGGGAAACGGACCCATGAAGGAAACTCCCCATACTTCGAAGATCTCCACCACCAAGTTTCCTACCAAAGGCATTTTGTTTCTCTTCGAGATACCCCGTCCATTGGCATTTATCGCATGTTTGAACGTGGACTTGCGCATCATAGTGTAGCGACGACCAATAGAAGCCCGCGCTTAAGATTTTAAGAGCCGTTTTTCTCCTCTTGAAGTGGCCTCCGGCTTGGTGGTCATGACAAAACGTCAAGATATCTTGTATTTCTTCATCGGGGATACACCTCCTAATCATCCTGTCTTTCCCAACCTTGTACATGAAAGGATCATCCCAATAAAACCTTTGGCACTTAGCAAGAAAGTGTTTCTTGTCTTGCCAACTCATATCCGGCCGAAGTTCACCATTCGCCAAATAATTTGCATAACCGGCGTACCACGGCGCTTGGCTTACTTCCAACAAGTTTTCATGCGGTAAGTTCTCGCCGATTGCTACCCTTTCTCCTCCCTCCATGAACAACCTTGAGAGATGATCGGCTACCGCATTCTCGCACCCCTTCTGATCCTTGATCTCAATATCAAATTCTTGAAGCAATAAGATCCAATGGATGAGGCGAGGTTTTGCTTGAGGTTTAGAGAACAATATCGCAATGCGGCATGATCGCTATGCACCACGACTCGTGATCCAACAATGTAGGCCCGAAACTTCTCTAAAGAAAAGATCACGACCAAAAGCTCTCTCTCGATTGTCGTATAATTCTTTTGGGCATCGTTGAGCATCAAACTCGCATAATACACCACCCTTAATAGCTTGTCAGCGCGTTGGCCAAGGACGGCCCCCACCGCTTCATTCGAGGCATCGCACATAATCTGAAAGGGTAAGTTCCAATTGGGTGCCACGACAATGGGAAGGCTCTTCTTAGTGGATGAGAAAGCTTCCTCACAAGCTTCATCAAATTTGAAAGGCACCTCATTACTTAGCAATCGACACAAGGGCCGGGCAATTTTCGAGAAGTCCTTTATAAATCGGCGGTAAAACCCGCCGTGCCCAAGAAAACTTCGCACATCTTTCACATTGATGGGAGGGGTAGCTTCTCAATAACCTCGACTTTGGCTTTATCAACCTCAACCCCCTTCTCTGAAATCAAATGCCCAAGAACTAGGCCACTCCGGACCATGAAATGGCTCTTCTCCCAACTTAATGTCAAGCTTGTCTCTCGCACCGGGCTAGCACCTCCTCAAGATTTTTCAAACACTAATCAAATGAGTCCCCATATATGGAGAAGTCATCCATGAAGACTTCAAGGTACTTATCAATCATGTCGGAGAATATCGAGAGCATACACCGTTGGAATGTCCTTGGGGAATTGAATAGCCCGAAAGGCATCCGTCGGAAAGCAAAGGTCCCAAATGGGCAAGTGAAAGTCATTTTGGCTTGATCTTTGGGCACGATAGCAATTTGATAGTAGCCCGATAATCCGTCCAAGAAGCAATAAGAGTGGTGTTCGGCTAACTTATCTAATATTTTATCGGTGAATGGGAGGGGGGAATGATCCTTCTTTGTGGCCGCATTTAACTTTCGAAAATCAATACACATCCTCCACCCCGTCGTTGCCCGCGTCGCCAATAAATCACTCCTTTCATTTTCGATGACGGTGATGCCGCTCTTTTTAGAGACCATGTGAATGGGGCTCACCCATTCACTCTCGGCTATAGCAAATATCAAGCCCTCCTCCAACAGTTTTAAAATCTCGGCCTTCATGATTTCCTTGAGGTTCGGATTCAAACGCTTTTGGAATCCTTGAGATGGTTTGGCATCATCCTCTAAAACAATCTTATGCATGCACGTTGAGGGGATAATTCCTTTTATATCCCCGAGACTCCACCCGATAGCTCCTTTATGAGCTTTAAGCACTTCGATTAACCTCTCCTCTTCTTCTTGATTTAAATGGGCAAAGATGATAACCGGTTTGCTTTCCTCATCCTCCAAAAAGACGTATTTGAGGTGAGATGGGAGAGGCTTTAGCTCAGGCTTGTGCCTCCTCTCAACCTCGTCGGGGGATAATTTGAATAGATCAATCAATCCTTCAAGGTACTCGTAAAATTTTGCAATCGGTTTGACGACTCGTTTTTCATCAACACACTCCACCTCTCCCTCCAAAATCTGGTCGTTGCCCTCAATGACACTTACACAAGCGCTCTCACACACGAAGGATGCATCAGGGATTAAACAAGAGTCATCGTCAAGATCGAAAACATCATTATCCCGGAAATCACCCCTAGCACCATCCTCCGGCTCAATCAAACCAATGCACTCATCCGCCATGAAAACTTGCTCGACCAAATCTTGAATCTCATCAACAAGAAGGCAATCTGCATGGTAAATACTCAATGGAATCGACGGCAAGTTGGTCATAGAAAATGTAACTGATTCACCCGCGAGAGACAAAGTGAGGTTCTTCTTTCCAAATTCAATTAGGCATTGTGTGGTGTCCATAAAGAAACGGACAAGCAAAATGGTATGCTCGGCACCATCATTAGAAACCATGACAACGTCTAGGATAATAAAATCCACTGGGACAACGAACCCTCCAACCTTAACGAGAACATCCTTAATAACTCCCTTTGGATATCGAATGGATCGGTCGGCCAATTGTAAATAAATCCGCATCTCTTGCAAGGGCGCTAGCTCAATTGCTCATATATCAAAGATGGCATCAAGTTAATGCCCGCTCCAGATTCAAGCATACCATTTCTCACCTTTCCATTTCCGAGCGTGATATCGATACAAAATGAGCTGGGATCGACCTTCTTGAGAGCCAAAACCGAAGGATCACACACTACGCTCGCCTCCTTAGATAGCACAACTCTTTCGTTCGTAGCACTCATGAGCTTCTTGGATGAAAGCTCCTTGAAGAACTTAGAGTAAGCGGGCATGTCTCGGATGGCATCCAACAACTGGAGAGTGATGTTAACATTGGACAAAGTATTGTAGAGCCTTTAGAATTGATTGTCCTTCTTGGTGTTTTGGAGCCTTGAGGGATAAGGCGCGGAAGATTTAGGAATTGGTGGCTTATAAGCATTTAAAGATTTGTGTAAGCCATCGGGGATATCCTTTGTTGGGACGGGACCCACGGGGGTGGCATTATGAGGATTGTCAAGAGTAGGAACTTCCTCGTCCTCGGATGGTGGAGACACCTTATTATCAATGAGACGTCCACTTCGAAGGGAAGTAATCGTGTGGGCGTGTGAGGGTTGGCTCGGTAATTTCCCTTTCTCGTTGGCTTGCTTAAGCAAATTAACATCGGTAGCCAATTGTCCAACCTTTGTGTTCAACCCATTCGTCGAGGCCTCAAGAGCGGTGAACCGAGCCTCAAATGACGTCGACATAGATTGTAATTGATGCATGATCAATATTAGATTTGGATCGGAGGCCAACGATGAAGCATTCGGTGAGGGAGTCGAACGAGAAGGACCCATAAAAGGATTCGTATGGCCAAAACTCGAATGCATGCGGTTGCTCGGATGGTAAGCAGGATTTTGATTGGGCGGACGGGCAAAAGCCGGCTTAGCAACACCGGGCCCCACTTGATACCCTTGGACCCCACAAACGTCCTCTGATTAAGGTACCAGCATGTAATAGGAAGGATTCGATGGTCAATGCACGGTATCGTGACCGGTCATACCACATGTCACACATGGAGGATCCGGATTAGGGTAAGTCAACTTGGCTATTTGAGCTTCCAAAGCCGCAACTTTCTTGTCCGTCTCAAGTTTCTCAGGGGAAGAAGATTTAATCACTTCATTCACACTCGAATCCTTCCTATTACATGCCGGCAGAGTGTTGAAAACCCAGAGAACCACCCGGGGAGGATGAATTGTCATATTACCCCCCGCCGTCGTGTCCACCATGTATTGGAATTGCGGGTCCAATGCTTCATAGAAAACTTGAATTAGAAGCTCTTTTGAAAAGCGATGATGCGGACAACTGTCAAGAAGATCTTTGAAACGATACCAAGCGAAATGAAACGGCTCGTTCTTCATTTGATTAAACAACACAATCTTAACCCTCAAATCGGACGTCTTCTCCATGGAATAATAATGATCTAGGAATGTAGCCGAGAGGTCGTCCCATGTATGGATGGAATTGGAGGGGATGCTCATAAACCACTTCAAAGCTTTATCTTGAAGAGCATACGAGAAACAACGGAGTTGAAGGTGCTCTAAGCTCATCATATTCGGACGGTGGAAACTCGAGACATTTTGAAGTGTAGCTTTTTGTGGTTTTGGAAATATAAAGGTTCTTTTGGCACGGTATTATCGGAGATCGATTCGATTGAAGGTTTCAAGCTTTGAAAAGTAAAGGAAAATAAAAATAAAGCAAATAAACTAAGTAAACTACACTAGAAATTGAAATAGCAAGTTGGTCGGATGCCTCGTTGTATGCCTCAATATGAAAATGCCAAGCAATAATGAAAATAAACTAGAACAAGCTATGTTTCATCAAGTACAAGCATGAAAACACAAAGTACAACCATGCTTGCATGAGCATAAAATCCTAAATAATGAAAATCAGCACAAACTGAAAGCATAGATAGAAAGAGCAATGAAGATTGATGTCAAAGTTTAAGTCTTTACGTAAAATAACAAGCAACTAAGAGTAGATCTAGGATTTTTAAGCATGAAACAAAGCATGAAAATAAAAATTAAAACAAGAACATGAAATACTCAAATTAAAAACGATCAAGGACTCGATCTATGAACTAGATGAGCCACTCATCTAGATTCCATGGACGGTTCACAATATATTTAACATGAAATCAAAGAGATAAGGCAAAAAGCATGAAATTGAAGAACAAAGCATGAAATTGAAAGGAAACTTACTTGAATTAAATGAAAGAGTAGCAAGATTGAATTAAATTGCATCAAAATAAACAATCCAAGGGAGTACATGAATTCTTCTTAGACTTACAAACCAAGGAGGTGCTTGAAATTAAATCTAAATCTAGGAAGAGAAATTACAACTAAGCTTGAAATTAAATCTAAAACTAAGAAAGAGAGAATTATCCAAGAGCTTGAGAGTAATTAATCCCAAACCCAAGTTAGAGTTGGGTAGACAGAGGTGTCCTTCATTGGTGCAAGATGTGGGCTTTAAATAGTTGATTGTAGGGGCAAAAATATCAAAAACACCAAAGTTCCCGCAGCCCTCAGCGTCGCAGTCGATCGAATGATGGGGTGTCGATCGACTGCCTTGCTTCCAAGATATTGGCTACTGTCTAGCAGTCGATTTGGAGCTCTTTCATTCGATCCGTTGTCGGTCGATCGACTGCCAGTCGATCGGGCAGCTTTTCAATCGATCTTGACTGCTTCCGGCTCGATTTCCCATTTTCAGATCCAAAATGTCCGCCGAGTGAATATAATCCTTTTAGCCACCTACAAAATAAGAATTCAAACTTAAAAACCCAAAAATAGCACAAACATCTTCACACTTTGTACACTTTAAGCCTAGAAGCAAATAAACAAGAAAATGACCTAAGAACTAGAATAAACGACTCAAAACGACTAAAACCAACGCAAAACTCTAACTAAAAATACTAGGAAAAACACAAAAATTACATGCAAAATAACCTACACGCTTTTCCGACTTTATTTCACAACACTTAGTTCTTTTTACTAAACCTAACCTTTTTGAACATTAGGCTTTTCATTGAACGCACGCTTTATCACTTTTCGTGATTTGTGTTGGATTTTTTTTATAAGAAACTCAAAACCCACAATTGATTTCCCTCACATTTCTAGCCAACTAAAAACATACACTCTCATCTCACCATATATGAAGATATAAGAGCTAAAACTGAGCTCGGCTAACAAGAAACGGGGCATAGGCTCGAGGATGCTCATTTAGAATATTTTAAGTAGCTTATATATTTGGATACGGCCGGAATAAGGGTGATATATGTGCCTCGAGGTCATTTCCAAATTCAATCATTTACGGGCAAAATCAAGCCACCTCAATGCAATTTCCATAAAAATGCAAGCAAGACCGATAATTCACACAAGGCTACTCACTAGTTTGCAGTGGGTTTTGGAGACAAAATCAAAAGAGCTTTGCAATCTTTTCACGAGTAAATATTGATTATATATATATATATATATATATATATATATATGTTGGTTTTGGATGAAGCACAAAAATTCAACCCCTCAAACAAGAGGGCATAAACATGTAAAAACTCGACAAGTAAACTATTCAAACTTCCAAGCATGTGGAGATTTCTCAACTATGTAATAAACAAACACAAGACACAGAAATGACTCAACCATATAAATGCGCAATTAGTAAGCATCACTTTGCCAAGAATGCCACTACAAAAAAAGTGACCTATAGTAACACCAAATTGTAACACTTTTTATATTAGGTACTTTTTGTAACACATGCTTCTAACACTTTTTAAATTATAATATTTATGTAACATTTATGTAACACTTTACAAATATGTAACACTTCTATGTAACACTTTAAATTAGGTAACACTTTTTAAGAAACATTTTTTTTTTTTTTAAC
This sequence comes from Phtheirospermum japonicum, assembly GCA_014905375.1. NCBI lineage: Eukaryota > Viridiplantae > Streptophyta > Magnoliopsida > Lamiales > Orobanchaceae > Phtheirospermum > Phtheirospermum japonicum. Next base: position 12,948 of record BMAC01000547.1, read on the forward strand.
ATAAATTTATATCACTTTAATTCAATAACAATTTAAGTAACACTTTTTATGTTTCAATATCCTTTTTTTAATATTTAATATGGATTTTTTTATTTGTATATTCATTTATTTTTTATTATATATATTATGCTATGTTTATGTTATGACTTGATTTTATTTTTCTTAGAACTCTATTAATTATCATTTATTTTTATCTAACAACCTTGGGACTATTTATCATTTGCATGTATATATTTTTTTTCATTTTTTGGTTTAATTCTATTAAACGAAAAATCATCAAAATAAAATAAAATATTATTGGTTATGTTTATTATTTATAGAAAAACCCCATATTTATCTTAAGTGAAGGAAAAAAAACAAACAAACATAGATAGTGAGATTTTTTTCAGGAGCGCAGAACAAATATCACCCGCGTTCCTGCGAAATCCATTTCTATTTGCCACCCTCAACGAAAATATTTGGAGCCAAAAATTCCCACGTATCCGTATCTATTTTTCACTCCCTGATAGTTAATTACCACAAAACACAATTATTTCCCAAGTTTAGATTTAGGGATGATTGAGGAGTTTTAGGGCTCTTCATCTCTATCAACAAACCCTTACTAAATAGATGCAATGACGAATTTCAATTACCAAAACCCGTAATCATCTTTTCTCACCGCAGGCGAGGCTGCCGGAACAACCACTCTTTCCAAATCCTGGTACAGTGCCTGGTTAACTCGCCCAAACCTCGACTTGGACGAAAGAAATTTCAATGGATATCGTGGAGATTCAAAATTTGAAGAATTCTCGGAGTTCGCAAATAAAATTATTCAAAGGTGCGAACAATCGAACCTAAATATTGAGAGTTTCAGGATATGTATTAAGAGTCTGTAAGGCGATCTCGCTATTAATACTTCTGGCGATCTCACTAACGATCTGATTATGAGAGCATTGTGAATTGGCTCCACTCATCTTAGTTTTCAACAGGTTGGCCCATACGAGAGTGTCGTTTTACCCCCTGAGTTGTTTGAAGCTGGAAACTTCATCGGAATATCCGTGGACTGGTGCAAAATCCACAATATAGGGTTGGATCGAAAGGTGAGATGCTCGAAACCTAAACCCCTTAGATGCAATGTGAGAGTTAACTAACTCATCCATGGTTCAAAATGAATTACATTTACTCTCACATCGCATCTATGGTCATTTGATTGCATTCTTTGAACTATCGAAGCTGTCTAGTTTTACGTTTTGCAAATGGTGGTTCGAGTTATGATGGGCAGAGATACGAGGTTTTCTGTGAAGCATGATGAAATTAAGAACATGGATGAGTGAGTTAACTTTTAGGCAACATGGTTCGTCTCTGTGTTATGCGATAAGATTTGCTTTTCTTTTTTAACTTTTGCACTAGCATTTTGATGTTTCTTTTGTGATGTTTATATCTACGTACTCTAAAATATGCTATAGAAGTTTAAAATAATTTCAGTTAAATTATGTGTATGTCTCGAAATGTAAGGTTTAATCTTATTATTGTTGTTCTCGATAATATTTCATTGTTATACGTTCATCTTGGCATATAAAATATTATAGAGCTAAATTATAGTTAATTTTATTGAAAAAATTGCAGGATACACGGTCCTTTGGGGCCATAGCAGGTCTAGCATTGGCAGTAGTTTTTACTTGGAGACTATTACGAGCACCTAGAGGTCCTCAAAGAAGACAATTTAAGAGGCAGGCATCGTCAGGTAGTAGTTTCGGTGTTAGTAATCGTGCAAGCGTGAACGATGCATCCTCAGAGGTTAGCATTCATCTAGAAGATTCCGGAACCCAGAATGTGATCGATGAGTTCTTTCAGCCAGTAAAGGTTGATAATTATTGCTCAAATTTATCCTATTATATATTTTTGTTTAAAATGATTCGACTTTTAATTAAATAAACAAATGTTTTGCAGCCAACTCTCAGCCAAATAGTAAGGCAAATGTTGTGTGAAGGAAGAACGGTAATAATCCTATTTTGCTATTCTATCAATTTCGGCAAATGGATATCAGAATTTATTTCTTCGTGTGTAAATTAATTGTTGTAGGTAACATGTCGGTTGCTTGGTGTGATCTTAGATGAAAGTAGCCCAGAAGAGCTTCAGGTTGTTCCCTTTTAATCCTCTCAGTCACAGAGTGGATAGCTGAGATGAATATACTTGCAGCACAAGTTGCAGTTGGGATGGATATCCCTCTGTGGTCAATTCTAGGTCTTTTTTAGAATTCGTATTATCTGAACCTTTTTGTGCCAATTGTGGTTATTGATAGTTTTTTATTGTGCTGACAGAGATAAGTCAATTTTATGGAATGAATCATGGTGGAGGATATGATGCTTGGAGGAAAACGTCTAGTTTTTTATTGCTACTCCATTTGATTTAGACAAAGCAGAGTCAACGAGGCCAAAAGGCCATTGTGTAGCAGTTCGTGTGACAATTGAAGATCCTGATGATGGTTTTAAACCAACAAGTGGAAGAGTTCAGGTCAATATTTCTTGGACCGAAAAGTTTGATTTAAATGGCATTATCATAATGCTTAATTATCAAATCAAATGACTGAACAGGAGCTGAGTTTCAAAAGTAAGCCTAATGTATGGGCATACTTTTATGTCAAGGTGAACAGTAATAATTTGTTTCTGAAGGAACGTTTAAAAGTTCCAAACTGCTTCTGAGTAACATCTTAATGTTGCAGTCTGGAGGGGGCATTCATGAATTTTCAGACCCCCAATTTGGTAAGTTTTGAAGTGTGATAATACGCTCAAAACATAAATAATTTATCCACATGGTTGTTTTTACTCACTATATATAATCAAATATATTTTATAAAATATCTCTTGCTCTACTCTCAATGTGTGCTTCCCTTCCAATATTGACATGTGGATGAGGTTCTCTTTTTTGTATTATTATGCAAAACTTTTAATTTATGGCTTACAAGCCTGCTCCAAGTCTTTATAGCTGATTGTGAACCTCCAAGTTAGAGTTGGTGCATAAGTGTATGCACACATAATTACTTAAAGAATTTTTCCTATAAATGGCTTTCGAAAGATTGTGTAAATATATTATTTTCTTTAGGCTTACATTTGTTTTGTCTGAAAAGATGAAGATTTATTTTTTACGATCTGTAATAATCCCTAATCACTTTACCTTATGATATTTTGTATTTTGATTTTGCATCCTGATGTATCATTCTTTTTTACTTTTAGTGATTCGTCAATGCCTCTAAACGAAGAGGCAGAAAATAACATGTGTGCAATAAAGACAATTGCGAACAAGGGAGAGTCTCACCAAATAATAAAGAAGAGGCATTTCAAGATGAAGAAGGTATTAATTTCATCTTTATTACACATGCACATAGATTAATGTTTCACTTATTCATCTGATCTTAAATAGTTTAAAGTGGGCGATAGCATAATATTGTGTTTATTCATCCAATTTTTTTAAAGCTTAGGCTTTGATTAACTGTTTGCTATTCACTCTTCGTATTCACCTCATGATTACATGCGTCATGTTCTGCATTTACAATGTGTGAGCTGCAATTGTTAGATTTTAAAATCTATAGCTATTATGATTGATAATTATATTCAGTAGACTTTTCAAAATCTGTTTTTTTTTTCCAAATTATAAGCAAGAGTCAGTAAAAATCATCAAGTCTTAGAAATCGGATGTGGTTAGGGAACTTTAGTAATTGAAGTCGTTAAACGAACTGGCTGCAAATACACTAACATCACACTGTCATAAGAACAGCTAAAATATGCCGAAATAAAAGTCAAGGAAGCTGGTCTGCATGTATTTATAAACCATATTCTCGTAATTTCAAGAAGCGGCTCTATATACTTTTTTAATGATTATGCATTAAGTCTTACTATGAATCTTGGTATAGGACCGGGAAATATGACAAGATAATATGATGGTGAGCCTTTTTTTTAGTTAGTAATATATAGAAATCAATTTTTGTTTTTTCATTTATCGTGTTTTTTTTCTCCACTAAGTGCACTGAGATATTAGAAGCTGTAGGTCATGAATATATGGAAGACTTTTTCCAGTGTTGTGATTCTGTGTTAGAAGATGACGGTCTTCTTGTTCTTCATGTTAGTCATGCGACGAGTTTTTGACAATATCTTCTCTCTTTCTCAAATATTTTTGAGTATTAGTAATTTTTTTCTTGTACTTAGTTTATACGATACCGGATGGGAGGTACGACGAATACAAGCGTAGTTCAGATTTCATAAAAGAGTATATTATTCTCCGGTGTAAGTCGTTTTCCTCGTCATCTAATAGATAAAGCTTATTTACAATTGTCAAAACTGTTTTTCCACCAAASTCTAATTAGCMATTGTAAGGTGTTCATTGTACTTCTATATACAATCTAACKAAGAGTGTCACCATTCATTATCAAGTGGGTAGGATGGCATTTGTCTTTACCTACCTCCTGTAAGCATCTTCATTTGCTTTTTGAGTCTGCCTAAAGCTTCTAGTTGACGGTGAGAGCTTTTGTATTCATGTTTAACCATGCATTTGGCACTTAGATTAATCTCGTAGGACATGTATATGTACAATTGTCAGCTCATTGATGGGTTTAGTTAAAGCTGGTTTTTTTAGATAATTCTGCTGGAAATAAATCTTTTGATTTATTAACTTGTCTAATTGTACATCATGCAAATTATTGCCTGCCCAATGCATTATTTACTATGTAAAGATAATCTTGAGCCCTGGCATTTTGGTTTTTGAACATCTTTTTTCCGTGGCCTGTATAATAGGAATGCTCTGTTGGTACATATAAAGATGATGAAGAATCTGATCCGAATCTTTGCAAGCCTTGTTCCCTTGATCACCTTCCTACACGTGCTAAGTTTGTCTATGTACTAGGTATCTGATTGATATGATGCGGATATCCTTTTAATGTTTCCATTTTGCTTAGTACGTAAAAATGAATTGAACCTGCCATTTTAATATATTTATGTTATATTTTACACATGGGGTCAATTGGTGCAGGTGGAGTCACCCAGTCCTCTTGTCCTTATAAATGTATATCTGACAAATATAGGATGCCAAAGTGCTATACACCTTTCGAGGAGCTTATATATACATTTGGTGGCCCCTGGCCTTTTGCCTTTCTGTTGTTGTGTGTTGTCATGTTTCTATCTCTCTTCCTACCATGATATACTTATGTTAGTTCAAGAGGTAAAGTAAAAGAGATAAAATCAACCTGTTATTCTATATGTGGGTGTTATTCTTGCCCCATGTTCATTTTTGGATGAAGCCATGGTTATAAATGGGATCTTGTCTTATAATAATACCAATAATAGTTTCATGATGCTCAGTCCTAATCAACGATTTTGCTGCGTTTTCATATTCTTGTTTACTAGGGAGGAAAAAGAAGTGATGACAGAACTCCTGAGGAATTACGATCTATTAACTTACGATGTGGATTACTTCCTCGAGCACATGGAAGTGTTCTTTTTATGGTGAAACCCAGGTCTGGTTATTTTTACTTCTTGTAAGAACTTAAAATAGATCATTACTCCATTTGCATTTTCACATTATTTCTTCGCATCAGTCATTGCAACTTATGTTGTCACACCCTAAATGCGTTCACTTCTCAAGGATGATGGGATCTTGATAGCTTATTGTAGGGGATTATCTTAGTTATGTATGCTTCTTGCGCCTTATCTCCTTTTTTTTTTCTTTTCAATTGTAGTTATTATCTTGTATTTATGTTAGGCATAATATGAGCAGTTTTGTTGTGCATCAGTTCTAAAGTAAAATAATATGAATTTGTTACTCAGCACTCTACAGCTGGTTCCACTAGCCTTACATTTAAAATCCTCTTATTCCAATATATTTTTCTCTGATTTCCATTCGTCATTTTGTAGTCATTGGCTGTGGTTACACTTGGTGATAAGCAAATGGCACAGTGACTTGACAACCTTGTGGAATGAGTTCAAAAGATTTCTATTCGTTGTATTGGATTTCATACAGTTGAATAAAAAATTTTATTGTATTAATATTAGTTTTAGTGTGTTAGATTTTATTGAATTTTGGTGTATTTTTTGGTGATATAATTAATATATTCACAATATTTATTATTAGTGATTTTGGTTTATTCCTGTTTTCATTTCATTTTTTTTTATTTTTTTAAACTTTCTACAAGGTAACCTTTTTTACACCCGTTCTAGAAAATAGACTTTTCAGAACGGGTTTTTTAAAATCCGTTCTAAAAAGTTCCTATGACCGGAGAGATGACTTTCTATAACAGGTAATAAACTTTCTAGAATGGGTAAAATAACCGTTCTAGAAAGTGATACGATTACATATCATTATTGGTAGATTTAAAGTGATACGATTGATGGATAAAATGTTACCATAAGTTGAAAATTACTACATAGAAATTGATACATTTTGTAGAAAGAGTGTTACCCAAAAATTATATGTAACACTTATAAAATGCTACTTAGTAGTGTTACGATTGAAATTTTAAATGTAACACTTAATAAAAGGGATACTAAAGGCCATAAAAGTGTTAGTTAAAATTTAAGGTAGCACGGGCAACTGTAGCACCAATCAAAATGTTACCTATTATCAATAGTAACACTTTTTGTCTATTAAATAACACTTTCTTGGTGTTACATAAAGTCACTTTTTTTGTAGTGTGCGTCTCTTCGCCAAGGCTCGATTTAAGAAATATCAATCATGCTTTTCGACACCCGGACCTTAACCACCTACCCACCCCACACTTAAACCATGCAATGCCCTCATTGAATTTTTAATGAAAAACAAGTAAAAGGAGGGTGAGATAGAAGCTTCCTAAACTGAGCGAGTTTGGGTCGAACTCGGTGGGGTCCACTTAAGCATCTAAGCAATTCAAGCGATAACCGAGCATGGCTTGTGTCTCCCGGCTCCATTAAAGCTACCATTCGTATCAATTCGTCCAAGGTTGGAGTCGGAATACAACACACTATACAAGAAAATCACACACGATCAAAATCACAAGAAAATATGTACACAAAACAAAACCAAAGGTTCAAAAGAACCAAAAGACAAAAAAGAAAATTTATTTTTCGATTTTTCAAATGTTTTTGGATTTTTATATTGTAAGAAAGAAAGAAAGAAAGAAAGAAAGAAAAAAAGAAAGAAAGAAATGAGAAGAACTTGGGTTGCCTCCCAAGAAGCGCTTGTTTTACGTCACTAGCTTGACGAACTCCCTTCTTGCTCAAGGTGGAAAGAAAACGAGAGGAGCCACTAAAGACCTATCCTCCTTCTCGGGTGGAATTGTGGTTTTCAAGTGGCCCGACACCTCATCTAAGATCCAATAGAGATAAGGCCAGCTAGAGTTTCAATCGGGCAAGTCGGAGTCGTCTTGGCTCGATCATCGGGTGGAATGGTGGTTTTGAAGTGACCCGATGACTCATCTAAAAAACAAAAGGAGTAATGGCTGGCTAGCTTGTCCATCATGTGGTCGATAAACGGGGGAGGAAAATGATCTCTCTTGGTGTCCTCTTTTAATTTCTTAAAATCGATCAACGTCCTCCATCCCGTTGTAGCCCTCGTGGCCATCGACTCTCCTTTCTCGTCCTCAAAAATGAATATGCCACTCCTCTTTGGTACTATGTGAATGGGATTTACCCACTCACTCTCGACAAGTACAAACATCAAGCCCTGCTCCAATAACTTCAGTTTCTCATCTTCCACTATCTCCTTAAAATTTGGATTAAATGTCTTTGGAATTCTCGAGATGGTTTGGCATCATCCTCCAAGACGAGTTTATGCATGTAAGTCCAAGGGCTAATTCCATTAACAACTTTGGGTCTCCAACCAATCGCACTCTTACAAATTCTAAACTCTTCAATCGACCCCTTCTCTTCCTCTCGGTCTGAATTCGCAAAGATGATAATCGGCTTGCTCTCCTCTTTCTCCAAATAGACACGCTTGAGGGGAGATGGAGGAGGCTTAAGCTCGGGCTTGTGCCTCCTCTCAGTCTCGTTGGGGATTAACTCAAACAAATCACCGATCCCCTCAAGATACTCTTCAAACTTTCCAATCTTATCATCAAAAATCTCCACCTCCCCCGCCAAAAACTTGTCGGTGCCCTCAATGGCAAGATCACAATATCCTTCACTCAAGGCGTTGGAACAATGAAACACAATGAACTCGTCATTATGAACAAGGGGCTCATCATCCTTACAACGATCCTCAATATAGACTTCCCGGACAACCTCCTCCTCAATGCTCCTTTCCTCCATATAAACTCATTCGACCAAATCCTTGATCAAGTCCATATGTATCCACTCTTCGCAAGATTGTTTTGAAGTAAATGGTAAAGGGTCAAGAGGAGTAAAAACACTCGAAAACAAAACCACTTCCTCTTCCAATGGCGAGACAACCGTATTATCAACCACCCCATACTTATCAAGGATCGTGACCAGAGGAGTATGCGAAGGTGGACTTGGAAATTGTCGCGTCATGACTAAGAGATCCGGATCAGAAGGTGGGGTGGGAGCATTCACCGGTACAAGAGGACCCACGGGAAGAGTAAAACCCGCATATGTATTGGCAAAACCAAAAGGCAGGTGCAAGTGGTTGCTAGGATGATAAGGAGGATTTTGAGTCGGGGGGAGAAAAAGATGGTATAGCAAAACCGAGTCCCTGTTGATATCCATGACCCCCATACACGTCCTCTGAATGAGGCAACAACATATTGAACGAAGGATTTGAAGAACGAGACGTGGTATCATGACCAAACATTCCAAACGATGCACAAGGAGGATTTGGGCTCGGCTTAGACAACTTAGCAATTTGAGCCTCCAAAGCCACTAGGGCCTTTTCGAACTCAAGATCCCTAGGGGAAGAAGTCTTACTCACGTCATTAGGACGAGAATACATTGGTTGAGAATATTTTGGCTCGGGAGGAGTAAATACCCCCACAAGGGGTTTGCTAACATCTCTCATAGTGCGGATAGGGGGTCCACTTGCGACAATAGAGCTCCCTCCTCCAAATAACTCATAATAATCGAGATCTTTAGAGGATAAATTATAAGTTGGGAGACCACCATACGAGCCGGGAATCAGATTTTTACCACCCACATTTCCATTTGGATTCCCAAATCCACCATTATACATGTTCGTGCATTGATTGGGAGCATTAAAAGCATCATATGGACCGGATGTCGGATTATGCATATTCGGGAAGTGATTCGGAGCACCATATCCTTCATACGGAGTGGAATTCGGATTTTGGTTACTAACGATCCCATTTAGATTAACAAAGCCTCCATTATACATGTTCGGAATTCGAGGAGTAGGGGCTCCGTAACCTCCATACGAACCGTTTGAACCCATAAAGCCGCTCGACCCAACATGGTTTGCACCATGCCCTCCCATGTTGGGTTGACCATAGCTGAATCCACCATTGGCAACGTGGTTTGCACCATGACCTCCTACGTTGCCAAATCCATTATACATCATCCCATTCTCAACATGGTTTGCACCATGCCCTCCCATGTTGGAAATGTAATCACCGTAGACACAAGTACCTAACATACTTAGCAAAAATGTCAAATACAAAAGAACGCTAGAAACACAAAGAAACTACAAGTAAATCGAAAGCCTTAACCAAGCCGATTCGAAACAGTGCCATTTTATTTTGTAAGTTTTAGTGGTATAAAAGATTCATTGGTTTGGTATTATCGGAATTTGATTCGATTGTGAGAATCAATGTGTTTTTAGCTTGAAACATAAATGAAAATGAAAATAAATGGAAAACTATGAAAATAAACTAACTAGGAAATGTAAATTTCAAGTTGGTCGGATGCCTCGAGCGTGTGCCAAAATTGAAATAGCAAACAAGAATGAAAATGTGAAAGTAAAAGCAATGTTTCACCAAGTACAACTAAAGCAACCTAGAGTACAACCATGCATGCATGATCATAAAATTTAGAAAAATGCAAATTGGCAAAAACCAAAAGCATCAATAGAAAGAGTATTAAAATTTGACATGAAAGTTTAAATCTTTTTGAAAAATAACAAGAAACAAAGAGCAGATCTAGGATCCAACTCAAAACTATGCATGAAAATAAAAAATCAAAATAAAGCATATGAAATACTCAAAATAGAAACGATCAAGGACTCGATCTATGATCTAGACGTGTGACTCATCTAGATTCCATGGACGATTCATAAGATCTTACAAGAAATCAAAGAGCTAAGGCAAAAAGTATAAATTGAAGAACAAGCATGAAAATAAAGGAAAGCTTACTTGAATTAAAGGGAAGAAGTAACAAGCTTGAATTAAATTGCAACAAAGTAAAATCCAAGGGAGTACTTAAATTCTTCTTAGGCTTACAAACCCAAGGAAAAACTTGAAAATTAAATATAAAACCTAAGAGAGAGAAAATTAATCTAGAAATTAAGGGAAAACAAGCCCAAGCACATTGAAGAGTTGAGGGTTGAATGGATGCCTTTATTGGTGAAAGATGTGGGCTTATATAGTTGTTTCTAGGGGCAAAAATGTAAAAAAACACCAAGAATCCCGAAGGTCACTGCGACGCAGTCGATCGGCTGCAGGCTCTGTCGATCGACAGCCTGTCGATCGACTACATGGCAGTCGATCGACTGCCATGCTTCCAAATGGCTTGGCTACTGACGAGCAGTCAATTTGTGAGCTTTTAGTCGATCCGTGGTCAATCAATCGACAACCATTCAATTGGGCAGCCGATTGGTAGCTTTTCAGTCGATCCGAGCTACTTTCAGCTCGGTTTTTAATTAACACGGATTTGTCTTTATTTTAGTTAGTTTTTTATTTAGTTTTTATTTGTTGATTTTGGGAAGAGTTTGATAGATTGATCATATTTTCGTATTTTCTAATCTCTAACTTGTTTTACCATAATTTAATTATAATTAGTTAAATTTATATTTATTTTAGGTATTTTGAAGTATTTAAGTTTGGACGTAGTCAAGGATGGGCGTACGAGTGGAGTTTTAGCGAAAATGGGCCGCGTATTGAAGAATTTGAAGTTGTCGATTATCTATAACGGTTTTACATCTGGAATCATTATACTAGTACTGCCGACGCTGCCTGCCAAGAGTCGCCCGCGTCGACCGACGCTTTCTGGCGCTAATCGACGCCCCTGGCCGACGCAACTCTGTGTGAGCGTCGACCCATTGAGCATCGACCGATGCGCACCAGCCTGCCATCGACGCTGCCGACAATTGCCGACCACTGCGCGCCACACCTTCTGAGCCGACCCGCGCGCCCTGCCTAGCGTCGCCGCCGAGCCCTTCCGCGTCGACCGACGCACCTGTCGACACCAACTGCCCATAAATGCATTTTTAGGGTTTCTTACTGCCCAAGACTTCCCACAACTATAAATACCCTATGTATTTCGGATTTTTAACATACACAATCATATTCCTAGGGTTTTAAGGCCTCTTAGGGGCTGATAACCCCAACGAGTGTCATTTAATTTTGTAGTTACTATTCATAATTTCTTTGTTTTAGATTATTTAGATTAGTTCTTAGATAGTTTAGATAATTTAGATTCAAGATTCTCTTCTGGAACGCTGCAACTTTCTTCTCGTTTAATTAGTAAGTCTTTAATTCCTTTCGGTTTAATTTAGTTTAGTTAGTTCTTATGCTTTCAATTCATACTTGATACACCCCCCCCCCCACCACCCCCACCCCCCACCCACCCCCCCCCCCCACCCACGTAAGATGATTTGTATGGATCTTGAGTATGATGGTGACTGTGTTGGGTTTATGATGATGAGATTGATGAGATTTATTAGCTAGATCTAATGGGTCTAGAGCCTAGAATCGTCGTGAACCATCAATTGGGTTTATCCCAATAGATCATGGAAACGATTCGAAACTCTAGAACCCTAGTTTTCTAAATCTTTTCAAAACCTTTGAATTTTATTATTTTTCATTTAGATCAAATTATTGTTTTTATGTGTTTAGATTAGGATTTTGTTTTTATTTCTATTTCTTATTCGTGAACAACAAACACAAAAAGAAATTCCGAGCCTAGTTTTCCTTGAGAGCGATTCGGTTCAACTTATCAACCTACACGCGATCCCGTACTCTTGCGGGCGAGTTTTTAAAATTTGACAAATCTTTATAAGTAGGTACACAAAAGTTCGAATCAAAGTTTTGGCGTCGTTGCCGGAGAAAACTAAAGTTTGTGATATTTGTGTTTGTTCGTCGTATCCTTATTTGTGTTCTTATTCCATTTCGTTTATCGTTAGTATTTATTTTTGATTTTTCATTTATTTCATTTTTTAATATTTTCCACCGGTGCGTTTAATCTTGTGTGTTAAGTGTTGTTTTTGCAAGGCACGCCTACAACCAAAACCCAAGATCTATCAAACCGTTTTCCAAGAATATAAAAAAATTAAAAATAATAATAAAAAAAAATGTATTATCCGTACGATGAACCACCTTTCGATTGATGTCGTGAACTTCAACCGGCCATTCCATTGAGCGACGCAATGAAGAATTACTTTCCTAACGAGTACGACCAATTGAATATCCCTATCTTTTATGGACGACGGAACGAAGATGCGCTTAAGTTCATGTGGAAGTTCGAGTTTATCACCGATAGTTCTCCTCTTCTTGGGCTTACAAGGGAGAATGTGTGGTTGCGACTCTTCACTTTTGCACTGAAGGAGCCCAATTCTTTGCAAACATGGTATGACGTAATCGACAAGTTCATGAGGAAGTTCTACGTGCCTAATATAATGTGTGATCGTTGTGGATGCCGAGGACATATAACGCAAGAATGTCTGGTAACATTTGATCACGAGCCACAAGAGGAGGTTGTCGCCGCCCAAGATTGGCAGCAAGATCAAGAAGCTGAAACCATTCACCATCAAGACGAACTTGCGCTATCGACCATCCAAGATAACTATTATAAGTTTACAAAGACTATGGAGGCACTGTGTGGTCAAATCGAATATTATTTAGTGAAAAGGTCGAACGAGAAAGACGAACTTCCAAGTCAGCCTGAGATGCCGATTCTTGTTGCGATTAAGCTCATCTTAGAGGTTGAGAATACGAGCTTGAATGATCGTTTGTGAGAAGTTTGCGAGGTGAAGGTTATTGAAGATTTGGTTGAGATTGTTTCCCCTGTACTAATCGATGAGACTTTAGATAAGGATGTTGGGGCATTGCCTTTGGAACTTAATGTAGATCTTACTAGTTCTAGTTTTCTTAATTTTTATGTAGGCAATGAGATAGAGCCAATTTTGGAGGAGATGCATGCGAAGGAAATAGGGGATACGATGGAGATCGACCCTCTTACGCTTTTTGAGGATTTAATGGATGAAGAAGAGGAGGTGTTTCCATTGGAGAACCTAATCGACGATGGAGATTCATGCCCAATCGAGCTCAATAGGAATGGAGATATTGCGTTGCCAAATGTAGAAAAGGCGGTGGACGAATTCTTAGAAAAAGGTGAGATTATTGAGCCTCATACTGTGCCACCCAATGCTTTAATTAATGTTAAAATTGAGGTGGTGGATGGATTTTTGGAGAAAGATGTGTTTATTGAACCCCTTACCGAGCCACCCGAAGCATTGATAGAGGTTAAGAATAAAGTGGTGGTTGAGGTAGTCAAAGAAATTCCCCCTCCCTTTGCCCTTTTGTAGATTTTAATTATTTTTAAGTTGTTGAGGGGGGTATTAAGGAATTGAAGGAGTTTGGAGTGTTCGAGGGATTTTTCATTTGTTCAACGGGTTTCCTAGTCTTTAAGAAGTTCAAGGATCACCCTATGCCGCACTTTACTTTTGATATGTTCGTGGTGATCAATTATTCGCTTTTTCGACCTCCGAAGGGATTTGGTATTTTAATTCTATGATTTGATGTCCGTGCTTGCCTTGGTGGTTTAAATCGCCCGTGCTTACTCTTAGAGAACACTAAGGTTTGGCATGATCGTCACTTATTTCTGGATCCGGGATAGCATCGTTCGTAGAAGGCGTCGAGCTTTCGACGTTAAACAATCGCTTCTTGGGAGGCAACCCAAGTATTGGTTTTCTTTTCTTTTTCCTTAAAGTGTTACTAGTTAGTTTGTTTTTGTTCGTTTGTTTTGTCTTTATAGGTTTTATTCAAGACATTTTCGATCACGCGATTGGAGACGAAAGATGATTGCACAAGCGCTTTTTGGAGTCGCTCGACTATTTTTCATGAACGTTCCCTTACTCCTTTCCTCGTTTGATTTGCTTTTCTTTATATTTAGAGCAATCAGGAGATTGTCGGATTTTTAGAGGGGGGGATGGTTGAGTATGATTTATATTTGAAAATTGTGCAATTTGAAATTTTTTACATGATTGATTGCTATTTCTGCGCGTTATTGTGTTTGTCTGGCTTGCCTGTCGAAGTTAATTAAGTATGATTTGAAGTTCTTGTCTTTTGAGCGTGTATAAGTGCATAAAATTTTTCAAAATTATTATTTATATATTGTAAAATGGTACTTGGACGCAATTGATTTTGCAAAACCCAAAAAGCAACGTCAATTCAAAAGCTTTTTTATTCAAAAAGCCTATGAGTAGCTTGAGTGTTTATTGTCATTGCATGTATTTGAGTGAGTTCTGTTTTGATATCTCTTTGAAACCGCTGTGTGTAGTTGACTTTGAAAATGACGTTAAGGCATAGAGAAGAAAACTTATTTCCGGCTATATCCATGAATTTTAGCCACTATAAATTCCGAATGAGCCAATCATAGCCAAATTATCCATGCCTATAACCATGTGTGTTTTTAGTCGACCCCTACAAACCCATTAAAAGCGTGGGGTAGGAGTTCGTTACTTTTATTGTTGTTAGTGTTTTGGAATTTTTATCAGGGATTTATGAAAAGTTGTAATAAAGGATCACCATCCTTAAAAAAAAAAGACCCCATAAAAAAATAATAAAGAGGAAAATTAAAAAAAAAATAAACAAGGATGGTGAATCTTGGTGAATCGTGTTATGTAATTGCCTAAGCTTATAAAGACTTTTGTTTATTTTATTATGAAGCCTCATGTTTAAGAGGCAAGAGTTGTGTTTAAAAGAAGAAGCATATAATAAGCTTCAATTGTGATTAAGTGGTTCGAGCCAAAGTCGGTTTTAGAGTTACGAGTTGAGAAATAGCCTAAATTTAAAGGCTACGTTATGAGAGTTAAGTGAGGTTTTTATTTTTGAGCGAGTTGAAGCACATTGCTTCACGATTAGATTAGGTTGAGTGAGTTATTGATTATGTTAGATCGTGAGTTAGCCACACGACTTATATATTCCATACCCGTCCAAAGAGCCTTACATTACAACCCGTAAAGACTTTTTCCTATTCCTTGTTGATAACACACTTAATATGCAATTGAAAAGAGATTGATTTTTGGTTCTTATTTATTGTGCATGTATTTGTATGATTTGAGTGTATACACGTCCTATGCAGCAATGCTTGAGTGTTTTTGAGTGAACACCCCTATATATTTCCCTTTTGAGAGGATGCATGAATTTGATTTTGGAGCGACAATGTAATAAGGGTGGAGTGTTTGACGTTGCGTGACTTGTATCTATATTTTCAAAACTTTGTATGTATCATAGCACGACTAATTGCTTGAGATGATTTTCTTTATTGTTATGCTTTAAATCTAACGTCTGTTCGAGGACGAACAAACAAATAAAGCGTGGGGTAGTTGATTAACACGGATTTATCTTGATTTTAGTTAGTATTTTATTTAGTTTTTATTGTTGATTTTGGTAAAAGTTTGATAAATTGAGCATATTTTCGTATTTTCTAATCTCCAACTTGTTTTACCATAATTTAATTATAATTAATTAAATTTATGTTTATTTTAGGTATTTTGAAATATTTAAGTTTGGACGTAGTCAAGGATGGGCGTACGAGTGGAAATTCAGCGAAAACGTGTCGCGATTTGAAGAATTTGAAGCTGCCGATTATCTATAACGGTTTTCCATCTGGAACCGTTATGGTAGTACTGCCGACGCTGCCTGTCGAGCCATCCCCACACTGCCGACGCTGCCTGCCAAGAGTCGCCCGACGCTTTCCGGCGCTAATCGACGCCCCTGGCCGACGCAACTCTCTGTGAGCGTCGACCCATTGAGCGTCGACCGACGCGCACCATCCTGCCATCGACGCTGGCGATAGCTGCCGACCACTGCGCGCCACACCTTCCGAGCTGACCCACGCGCCCTGCCACGTCGACCGACGCACCCATTGACGCCAACGGCCCAAAAACGCGTTTTTAAGGTTTCTTACTGCCCAAGACTTCCCACAACTATAAATACCCTATGTATTTCAGATTTTGAACATACACAATCATATTCCTAGGTTTTTAAGGCCTCTTAGGGGCTGACAACCCCAACAAGTGCCGTTTAATTTCGTAGTTACTTTTCATAATCTCTTAGTTTTAAATTCTTAATTGATTGTTTAGATTAGTTCTTAGATAGTTTAGATAATTTAGATTCAAGATTCGCTTCTGGAACGCTGCAACTTTCTTCTCGTTTAATTAGTAAGTCTTTAATTCCTTTCGGTTTAATTTAGTTTAGTTAGTTCTTATGCTTTCAACTCATGCTTGATAGTTTAATAATTGATCTTCAAACAACCCCCCCCCCCCCCCCCCCCCCCCCCCATGTATGATGATTTGTATGGATCTTGAGTATGATGGTGACTGTGTTGGGTTTATGATGATGAAGATTTATTGGCTAGATCTAATGGGTCTAGAGCCTAGAATCATCGTGAACCATCAATTGGGTTTATCCCAATAGATCGTGGAAACGATTCGAAGCTCTAGAACCCTAGTTTTCTAAATCTTTTCAAAACCTTTGAATTTTATTATTTTTCATTTAGATCAATTTATTATTTTTATGTGTTTAGATTAGGATTTTATTTTTATTTCTTATTCGTGAACAACAAACACAAAAAGAACTTCCGAGCCTAGTTTTCCTTGAGAGACAATTCGGTTCAACTTATCAACCTACACGCGGTCCTGTACTCTTGTGGGCGAGCTTTTAAAATTTGACAAATCTTTATAAGTAGGTACACAAGAGTTCGAATCAGTTTTCTCGTTTCAGCACGGATTTTGGGCCTCAATGCCTTGACTCGAACCTAGGCGTATGCCGGCACGTCTTAGAGCAAATCCAATTTCTTGAGCCATCTACAACATAAGAATTTTTAACTCAAAAACCCAAGAATCGCACAAACATCACCAACATCGTATAAATAAAGCTCAAAACATTAAAACAAGAAAACAACCTAAAACCCTACCAAAACTTGACTCAAAACTACTAAAAATGACACTAAACCCTAACTAAAAATACGGAAAAAACACCACAATTACATGCAAAACAAACACACGATCAAATTTTGATTTGGAAAGTTGTAATATCTAAGTCGACGATTTAAATGACGAGCAATGAAATCAAAAACTTTGAAAAGAATAATAAAACGAGGGTCTAGGGCTCTAGAATCGTCTCCACGATCAATTGTCATTTCATCGAACACTTAATCTACGAGTTGGGGTTGTCAATCCCAACTTGTGGATTAAATACCCGACAATCCCAATTGATGGTTCTAAACTCATCTAGGCATTAGACCCGTGAATTTTAACCAACAATCATCAAGCAATCCAACAATAAAAGTCCAAAACACTCCAAGAACCATGAACACAATGGAAGATGAACTATCAAGAACAATAAATATTATCATATGAATTTATGAGAATTAAACAATTAAAATCATGATAAATTGCTATAAAACTAACTAGAAAAACAAGAACATCATAATCCAACAAGAAAGCCCATGATCAAAGCAACAAGAAATTAGAATAATAAAACAAGGGAAACTGAAATCTTACTAATAGAAATGGGAATTTTCATCGTTCAAATGATAAGAACACAAACGTTGCGATTCTAAGAACTAAGTTAATTTATTTAAGATTCGAGTTTGAAAATGAAAGAAAGAAATCAAGAAGACATGAGAGAGTTTGGGTTGTCAAACCTTAAGGGGTTCAAGAGCTTCGAATTCTAAGAAGAAAGTTCTATTTATAAGAGTGAAAGTGAGGGGAAAATAGTCCTTTTACCCAAAAATGATCGGAAGTGGCCTGACCACCGATGCTGGAAAATGGCCCCATCGATGGCGCGTCGATGTCGTTTCGACTGGGCATCAACGACACGTCGATGCACTCGTCAATAGATTGTTGTGCTTTACGGGTCCGAGTCGTGTTTTCTTCAAATCTAGCCAGTTGTGATCCTCGGGCATGCTCCTAGTCTTGATCGACTACCCAAAAATAAAGAAAAGCAAAATAATATAAAAATATATAAAAAGTAAAAGAGAAATACGAAAAATACTAAAAAGATTAAAAGGACGACAAACGCTACGAAAACGAAAAATAAGGAAAAAAAATGGGATAAAATAAGACTAAAACACAACTAAAGCACACACGACAAGACACAAAAATACACGAAAATCACACACAAATATGTACAAATCAACATTCATAAAATGTATCTATTGAATTATGAGTTCAATACATCCCGTTTAGCAGAAAAATGGGTATTCATTGATCATTATCCGACAATCACTTATTCACAAACTTTGCGTGGGACTAATACTTTGCATTTCCCATCTCAAGGAAAACCTTTTTTGCTCTGCTTAGCCTGCTCTAGGGGGATTTCAGTGATAGGCTCTATAGGACATGGATGATCTTATTTGTTCAAATATCTAGCGACAAACTCCTATGTTCCTTAGATCATGCTACCTCGCATAAGAGCTCGCAACTCCTATACGTCAGGTCGGTGCTCTCTAAAACAGCTCGCCCATCCCCTAGAATGATTGCACCTTCTGAGAAACGAGGTCGCTTTACCAAAAATCCTCATAAATACCTGCATGTTGCCGACACGAATATTTGATATCGTATCATATATATTGACCATTTTATATCAACTCATCACACAAAACAAATGCATGCTTCAAATATAATCCGGACTTCATCCCAAAATCAATCACATGAAACAAACAACAAATTAGTTCATTCAAATAGTGTTGTCCCAACAGATAAACACAATCCAAGTTTCTCGCCCAATTTCCATGTTACTGCGCTCGATTGATTATGTATTTTTTTATTCCTTTTTTCACCAGTCTTCTTAGGTTTCTAGGATCTACAAGTTGTGAAGCAAAATAATATAAAAATAAATAAAAGCGAGTTTACTTGAGAAAAGATCATAGGTTATCGTGATTATGTCGGGTTCGAAATGACAATCAGATTCTAACTCACGGAGATTAAGGGTGCAATTGTGTGAATCCAAAATTACTTTTAATAAAACTAGATGACGGGACTAAAATTAAACTAGAAACTTAAACTCATTGTAGGCATATGACAAGGAAAATTCAAGCACATACGTCAGTTTTAAGGATTTAACTGTATTGATCGAGACGAATTAAATAACAAGCCATATAACATTGGAAATCCTTGCAAGTCTAATTTCTAATAAAAAATGGATCTCAAGACTAATAATTCTATAATGAGTTATGACCATTTCATTGAAGTATGGCAGTGTAGTGATTTTATACAGAAATTTGGAAGGTTGAGCAACACTTGGTGTGTCATGAACCTATTCATTCAAGCAACTTGAGAGTTTATAAGTACTTTATTAATATTTATTAGAGTAACTTGTCATTATTCTAAACCTTAATAAATGTAATATCTTATTTATTGCTTTTGACTCATCTTGGAGGGTTGTTCCAAGTCCTTGCCTATAAAAAGCACTCCATTGTTATGTTTCCAATCAATTTTGAAATAAAAACATAATTTGAGCTATTAAACTTGTTTAGAAGACTTATCTTCTTGTATCTTACTCTAAACTCTTTTGGTGGACTCCTAGAGTTGTGAGTTTTGAGGAGGCCCTTGTGATACTTCCTACTTCTGTTGAAACTTTCCGATGTCAAGTGGTATCAAAGCTTTGGTTTTCGAGGGATGGTCGTATGCGAAATAGACCAAACGTTGATGATATCTTTGCTCATGAAAGAGACCTCCGTGATATTGAGATGGAAGATTTAAGGAGACAAGTGAAACAACTCGTGCAACGCGTGACAAACCTTTATATCGTGATGTTTAAGGTCATGATATAGAGGATGGTTCTACAAACTATGAGTTGGAAAATTTATTTCATAGAAATAATAGTTCATGTGACATCTATTCATACCATGGTTCTTATAACAACTTTATATCTTTCAATGAGGATATAAAAGTTGATTACAATGGTACTCCAACTTTGGATGAAGAGATGAAGATAGTCTTCAAAGAAAATCATCTTTTTGATGATACAGGGTATATAAGTGAGTATTACGATGGCCCTCCGATATTTGATGAAGAGAAGATACATTTGTCTTGTGATGAAGATCTCAATCAAGATGATGTTGTATGCATTAATACATGTCCTAGCAAGTGTAAAGACAAATTGTGACATTTCCATGAAAACCTATAGAATATGGGAGAAATTCACAAGTTTGGAATTTACTGAACTACCATCTAACCTACCTTGACTTCGAGAAATTCAACATTGAGATCAATTTTCTCATGAATGCCATGTAAAGATCAAGTTTAGAGGTAATAGATCCTTTCGAATCTTGAAAAGAATATTTTTCTTGATGATTAACTTGATCAAAATTCGAGGTCGAATCTTTTTCCAACCAAGGGAGAATAACACGGGAAATCCTTGCACATATGCCAACCTTGAGGATTTAGTTGTATTGATTGGGAATGAATTAAAGAACAAGCTATATATCATTGGAAATCCCTGCAAGTCTAGTTTCTAACAAAAAATGGATCTCAAGAATAATAATCCTACAATGAGTTATAACCATTTGACTGAAGTGTGGCAGTGCATTAGACGTGTTGTTTCGATTAAAATCGGCAGTTAATTTAACCGGTTTTTGGTTAACCGTAACCTAAACGGCTGAGAACCGGTTAAGGTTACGATTAAACTGGTTAACCGAACAGGCGGTTTAACCGGTGGTTAAACGCCAGTTTTTTTTTAATCAGTTGATCGACTACGGATCGAATGCTGGATCGACTGAAGGAGAGAGAGTGGTGTTTGGAAATGCAGTCGATCGAATGAAAAATAGTCGA
>BMAC01000547.1:41193-55085 GCA_014905375.1 Phtheirospermum japonicum
TATAATTAGGCCCCTTATATATATATACACACTGGTCATATATGTGAAGTATATTAAGTAGTCTCATTCTTGATGGAAGAAGTGATTGTGGCAAGCTGAGGGATTGGTTTTTGGGTTAAAACAGTCAAAATAAATTCTTGTACTAAAACTTTAGTGTTTGTATACAAAGGACCAATTCTCATTAATAAAAAGTATCATGCTTTGAATGGGACAATTGATCCTGTCGATTTTGGTTTGAGGTTCAATCTGGTATTATGTCTTTTTCAAGTTTGAATTTATCCCTTTCAGTCTCCCTACAAAAACGAAGTGAGAGGCGACAATCCGCGGGGGAATTTCAAAAATTATTAATATAGATCGTGTGTAAATCTAGTGTCAATTTTTTTTTTATTAACCGTATATAATCGAAACATAAATACACTAATCTTACTATTTCCTTTGTGTCATTTTAATTTTATTTAATTTGTATGTTAATTTTACATTACAAAGATAATTAAATACTATATATTTTTGGGACAATTCTCATATAGTCCAAAAGGTCTTTCCTTAACAATCCATTGAAAATATTAATTTTTCAATTACTTATTTAATATTCAATTTAATCAAACTTAATACATAAGTGTACAAGTTTACCCTTCATATTAATTTAATACTACCCATGGTCGAATTTCATACTACCCATGTTTTCAAAATAAAATTCATATTAATTTTATACTACTCATGGTCGAATTGCATACTACTCATATTTTCAAATAAAATTTCACACCAGACCATTAGTGAAAATATTTATTCCCAAATAGCTAATTGAAATCTCTAACTTCCCACTTAATTCAAAATATAATTTCAAATTTTCTTTTCTTTTTTCTTTTAAGTTTAATCATCCAAATTTCATACTATTATGTATTAATTTCATACCAACCAATTATAATTTTATACTACATAAAAAAAAATGCATACTACATTTATTACATTGAGAAATTAATTTCATACTACTTACCAACCTTGAACAATCATAATTCTATACTACATAAAATAGAAATTATACTACATTTAGAAATTAAGTACTACATAGAGAAATTATATACGACATTGAAAAATTAATTTCATATTACATATAAATCGTCATAGGTTTATGATATTACATACTATATGGTGAGATTTTATACTATATTCATATAATAAATATAAAATTTCATACTATTGTTCATTTACAAATAAAATCTCATCCTACACCATAAATTTCAACTAATTCCTGTAATTTAACTACGTGGTCGAATTTTAAACTGATTCGTCGAATTACATACTAACTCTATTAACTTTCTAACTAGTCTTATCAAATCTCATACTTTTTTCTCATTCGTAATCTATCAAACTTCATACTAAAACTATTAGAAAAATACTTATCCTATCAAAACTCAAAAAAAAAAATAAAAAAAATAAAGGAAAGAAAGAAAAAATCAAATCTCACACAGAATAGTCACTGCCTTCTGCATCATCTTCAAATTAATAATTAAATTCCTAAGCTCTTTAACTGGAGAACAATATTATAGATACCAATAGCAGTAATACTATCTTCATCACAGTTATAACTCACAACCTAGTGTGCACTAACAACTTTACTAGGGTAATCATTCTCTAATGCAATTTGCTTAACTAGAATCTAACCAAAAACAAACAAAACTTCCCATTAAAAAAAATAATGAAATAAAGAGCTTTATTTTAATGGCTTGGTTCGCGATCTTTCTCCCAAAAAAATGTATCTCAAATGGGAAGAAAAATATGGGGAAGATGTTGGTTATTGTTGTATCGGATAACTATGGGTGCGATGGAAGGAAGAGATCATGGGCTAGAAATTGCAATTAGACTCAAATAATTTTTTTTATTAATTTTTTGTAGAAGGAAAATGGAATGTATAGAGACTACAGGGAAGAGAGACGGATAGTATTATGTTTTCTTTATTTTAGGGGTAATAAAGACTAATTGATTTATAAATTTAGATTTAATGATAAATATTTGTCTTAAATAGACAAATATTTAGAGTGAGTATTTGGGAATTTATATGTATGCATGTGTATCAAATGGTAATTATCCCTATATTTTTTCCAATTTTACATCTATCTTGACTTTGGAGGTGTATTTAATTGATACTTCTAACTTTCTGTTAAAGGGATTTTTTGTTTGTTTGTTTTAAACTAAACTGACATATAGAGCGAAACCGAAACGTGCAATATTATGAGATTGTTTAACTATAAAAAAAATCGATAAATACTGACGAAAATTGCTAATGGTCACAGGTGATTTATGATGATGAGTGTAGGCCGTTCGCGAAAAATTTGTTTACGACCCGTCAACAGCCCTGTCAGCATTGTCTAATGACCATTATTTATCTAATTAATTTATAATTAGGGTTTAGTTATGGTTTGGATGTTGTCTAGGTTCGATTAGATATAATTGACTTCAATTAGGGGTTAATAACCTAATTAAGATTCAATTAGAGGTTAATTATATAATTGTGATTAAAATAGGGGTTATTTATGTAAGTATTGAATTAGTGGTTGATTACATAATTAGGATTCAATTAGCGATTAATTAGCAATTAGTTCGAGAAATTAGGATTGAATTGTAAATATTCAGATATTTGGGTTTGATTTCAAAAATTAGGGTTAGTATGGGGCTTAATTAGGGAATATTTCAAAAAATTACAGTTGAATTGTAATTATTTAGATATTTGTTTGATTTCGAGATTAGGGTTAGTTTGGGATTTATTTAGCAGTTACTCAAAACTTAGGGTTGAATTGTAAATATTTCATATTTGAAACGTTTTAAAATGTGTGTGGTGGGGGTTTTTCAAATGTAGTGGTGATCGGCAAGTGAATGTTGTATTTAATTAATATTTATGTTATGATTTGTGATTAATACATAAATATTGTGATTGGATGTTGTATACGTTGGTGATGGCGTGGTGTACGGCACCAGCCGGGAGGTCCCTCCAATAACAGATTTTAAAATTATACCGACGGATCGATTATTTTCTTTCTTTCTACACTCAAACACTTTACCTTACACCCATTTGACATTTAGTATCAAATAGAGAGTTTGATACTAAATTCTAAATTATCCACTTATTTAGATAGTTTGAGATTGTGATTCTAATGTGATTATCTTAGTACGTATGTATTCTGTAGACTTTTATATCCTGATTTCTATCTCTCCTTTGTTCTCGAGTGCACTACAATATATGTGTACTTGCAGAACTAAGGGGAGGTGCTGCCGAAATTTTCATGTACTCAAAATGCATAGTAAGATAATTTTATTACTGAACATCACATTCCTGAATGGAATATGGCCCTTACCAAACATAAGTTTTTTTCAATAGGCACCCTCATACCACTCACTTATCTATAATTTAATAATCTATATTATTAATCATATTTAGGATATCACAGGATGAGTTCTGACCCTAATTAGATGTACAAACGAAGGGTGGACGGTTACCGGTCCAACGTGTTCGTGGAAGGGGTGAGGAGTTTCATACAAGTTGCACTGACCCATCATCCAATGAAGGACGGAGAAAAATTAAAGTGTCTTTTAGTCATACTAAATACAGGAATTGCGGTTACCACGATGTAAACGAGATCAAATTTCATCTCGCTAAAAATAAATTCATACCATATTACTACATCTGGATACTTTATGGTGAAACAAATCTTGATTCCACGTATGGTGTCAACCCTAAGTTTCACGTAGAAGGATCATCTTATGCCGCTCGTAAAGAATCCTCACATGCCTACATGAATATGGCTCACGACGCAGTCTGTCCAAACATTGTATTCAGCCCTAATGTAAAAGAATCTCCAAATTCTGAGACCCAAAAGTTTTACGATATGTTGAGTGCTGTAAATCAACATTTGTATCCCGAATGTGAGAAGCATCTGAAGTTATCTCTAGTTGCCCATCTCATGAACCTGAAGGCAGAAAATCACTTGTCCCAGAAGTGTTATGATCAAGTACTCCATTTAATAAAGAAATTATTTCAAAAGATAATCATATACCAGATGACTTCTACAAGAGAAAGAAGTTATTGAGGGGCATGTGCCTACCGGTTGAGAAAATCGGTTATTGCCTGAACAATTGTATGATCTATTGGAGATAAAACTCTGATTTAACCAGTTACAAGTTTTGCAACCATCCTCGGTTTAAAACCGCTAAGCATGGAAAATCAAAATGACAGAAAGGCAGCGTTGCGTATAAGAAGATGTATTATTTTTCATTAACTTCTCATTTGAAAAGGTTATACGCATCTACAACAACTGTGAAGGATATGAGGTGGCATGTAAAATACGTTGTTGACGATGGTGTGATGCGCCACCCGTCAGATTCAGATGCCTGGAAACATTTCAATCAAGATCATCTGGAGTTTGCCGCTGAAAGTCGAAATGTAAGATTGAGCCTTTACACAGATGGCTTTGAACCTTTTAGTAGTTTTGAAGCGCAATATCTCTCGTGGCCGGTGATAGTCATACCATCCAACTTACCTCCATGTATGTGTATGAAAGAGCAATATATGTTTATGAGTGTTCTTGTTCCAGGCTCCAAAAATCAGAAGGATAAGTTGGATCTATTTCTATAACCTGTAATTTCCAAGTTGAATCAGTTATGGACGGTCGATGCACCCTCGTATGATATCTCTAAGAAACATAATTCTTAGTTATGGACAGCCCTTATTGGGACAATTAGTGATTTCCCCGCCTACTCCATGTTGTCTAGTTGGAGCACGGCTGGGAGAACTGATTGTCCATGTTACATGAAACCTTCGGATGTATTTACTCTCAGTGCAGCGGGAAATAATATTGGTTTGATTCATCAGAAGCTTCTTAATTGTGATCATCCTTTTTGAAAAGACAAAAGAAATTTTAATAAAACAAAAAGGTGGAGACTCCGCTGTTGAGCATTCAGTCAGGAATGAAGATTTTGGCAGAGATAGAAATATTGAGGCTTTTGAAAGTTATTGATCTAGATTCAGAGCGCGTCAATGGACATATAGTCAAATCAAGTGGTTGGAGGAAAAGAAGCATATATTGAGATTTGCCATACTGGAGAATAAATTTGATTCGGCATAATCCAAACATTATGCACATTGAGAATTGTGTTCAACATGGTTTTAAATATCAGAGAAAGACAAAAAACACTCCAAAATTCAGGGATGAACTAAACGAATATTATTCATGTCCTAATCTACAACGAGACGCAGAGTATCCAAAAGCTTGTTACACATTCGATAAGACATCAAAAGTTGTCTTATGTGAGTGGGTGAGAGCTCTTTAATTTTAATATAGATATGCATTAAATTTGGGGCATTGTATTGATATGAAGGGATTGAGATTGTCCAGGATGAAGAGTCGCGACTGCCATGTGTTCATGCAAAAGTTGATGCCAATTGCCTTCAAAGAACTGCTTCCCCATTATGTGTGGAAAGTGTTATAAATTATATTTAATCATTTTAATGGTACAGCAAAAATTCATGTTAACGAATTGTATAGACTCAATCTACATGTCGTGTAGATAATCGTAGAATTTTGAATTTCTCAAATCCAATTATTGGTGAGTGAGAAATGATGCTTGGAAGTTGAACGGTTTTGCTTAAGTGCATTTTTGTGTATTTCACATTGAATTTTAATCAATGTGGAAGGGAGTTTAAAAATAATTACATTTCTTTAGTGGACATCAAGTGGGCCAGTGGGTGTTGTGGACTTTGTGTGAACAAAGCTCACGCGGGCTCTTCGACATGGGTTTGCCCGTCCGCCTTCGGCGGAGCTGAGCGGATCCGAGCCCGAGCCCGGACCTTGGACCTGGGCCCTAGGTCCTGGGACTTGGGTCTTGGGCAGTTGGTCCGAATTGGCTGGTTCGTGTGGGGGGTCAGGCTTCCTTTTTTAACCTACACGCACCTGAGAAGCTTGTGAACTCCTGACCGTTACGAAAACGGCTAGCACTTTTCACCCGACCGTTCAGATGTTTTCAAAACGTACGAATTCAACATGCAATGCATGTGCACGCTGAACCTGCCCAGGTTCATGCTGTCAGATGACTGCCTGTTTGAATGACTTAATGATGCCTTTAAGGATGTCATTAAGCTTGTTGTAACCTCCTGCACGTACCCCTATAAAAGGGTGAGGACTCCTTCATAATTCACATACGAAAATTCACCTGAAACTCCTGAAAAACCAGAGAACTCCCAGCATACTGCATACTCATCTTTTCTGCATCTTTCTTTACGTAGTTCAGTTCATATTCATCCAGTTCGCCGGAGCTCTGGTATTTACGGTGCTGTAATACCAGAGATGAAGTCATTTCATCTTTGGGGACGAATAGCCAAAACCGAAGGGCACTACCGGGGCTATTTCGTCTTGCGGATAGAGTTCTTAACCCGACTCGACTTGATACTTTCTTTCTGTTTTTTTTTTTCCAGTTTCTAGTGATTTTTCAAACAGTTCCCTGTTTGTGCTCATTGTAATTTCTAACAGAAAGCACTCACAGAGCTAAGTTAGTTTTTCAAAGATCTCAGCTGCAGAGCTTTTGGGATTGATGATTTGAGTCATTTGGAGCGTGATATTTCTTTGATGTTGTGCCAACTTGAAAAGATCTTTCCATCTAGTTTTCTTGACTCCTGGAGAATTTGCCAATTCACTTAGCATACGACGAGAATCGCAGGTCCAGTGCAATATAGGTAGATGTATTCGTTTGAGAGATTTCTTTTCAAATTAAAGGACAATATGAGGAATAAGGCCAGTGTCGAGGGCTCGATAGTAAATGCATATTTTATTGAAGAGGCGTCAACTTTCACTTCGTACTATTTTAAAGATCATGTCTTAATGAAAAATACAAATTTACCTCATAATGATGACGGCAAAATTGGTGAAGATGATGATGATAACGTTCTTTTGGTGTTTAAAAATGTCAATCTTTATATTTCTTAAAAAAATATTGATTATATAATAAATTAAGACAATTTTAATCTTTATACATATGCAGTGTTTTTAGAGAGGCTGTAAAAAAGACTCAGCCAAACATTACAGATGATGGGCTCAACAAAAAATCAGAAAGTGAATTTGTCGATTGGTTTGTGAAATATGTGAGTTTTTCTAAAATGATTATATACAGTTGTGACATATATATGCAATTTAAATCAAAATTTTAATAAATAATAAGTTTTTTAATTTTCATTGTTATAGTCACAAGACCCCTTGAATAATATCACCGACAAGTACATTAAGAGTCTAGCATTAGGTCCATCACGATGTGTGACTACATATCATGGTTGCAAGATAAATGGATACAAGTTTCACACAGTTTCATACGGATCAAATAGATCAACTTCAAGCACTGGTGTCTGTATAAAAGAAACAAACTATGAGGATGATGAGTGTGATTATTATGGTCATCTCGATGAATTTATTAGACTCGACTATACAGGGTTGCCTTACAAGAGCACACTCATGTTCAATTGTGAGTGGTTTGATCCAACTCCCACATGCACAAAGGTTCATCCTCAATATAGTCGCGTTAATGTCAATCATAAGCGTAGATTCAATCGCTATGAGCCGTTTGTATTTACTGCCCAAGATGTTTAAGTTTACTACTGCCCGTATCCAAGTTTGAAGCGAGACAAGATAGAATGGTTGGCAACGTGCAAAATTAAAGCTAGATCAACAATAGATCTTATCGAGTTTATGTTACATAATAAATCCTTTCAAGAGGAGCAGATAGAAATACACAATCCAATATAATTGGTGGGCGGAGATTTCTAATTATATGTCGACCTTGTTATTAATGAACCAAACGAACTTGTTGATGAGGCAGAGGAGGAGGCAATAGATGAGTTTCTAACCGATGATGAAGATACGGACGAAAATGAGTTTGATGATAACCTAGATAGTGAAAGTGTTGGTTCATGTTAAATTTAAAAGTGATGCATACATATATAGTTTGAAATTATATTAATTCATTTATCCTGTTTCAGATGTCTATATATGCTTAAGTTTTAATGGTTTTTAGATGAGAGGTAGAGGTTGTAGACGTGGTGCTTCTCTTGGCTCATCTTCAGGGTCGTGCTACTCTTGGTTCATCATCCTTGTCTCATCATCACATAGATGATGAAGAAAATGATATGATGGACTTATCAGCAGGGACTCCACCTTCGACCGTTCCATCCACCCCATCCGCTACTAGTACATCTAGAGGCCTCATGTCACCACGTCCCAGTATGATCGAGGTCTATGTCGTCCCCCTGAGAGTAGTAACTTTAATTTAGTCTTCATCTCTTATAAATTCTTTATGTTAATATATTTCTCTAATTATCCATAGATTTTATTAGGTTGCGCAGTCACTCGACGGAGTTACCAATGATTCTTGAGTGATCTACGAGGCTCGTGTACACCCGATGGATGGAAATACGAGCATATCCCCCAGTCTCATCGTCAGTTCTGGTGGCTTGAGTTTTTCATAATTAAATAATAATATTAACTAATTTTTATTAATCAAATTATTTTATTTTGTTTTGCAGAAACGCTATTATTAGGATGTAACTTCTATAGATCTGTGGCTCACTCGTGGCGCAGCCGGCTCCATGAGTGGAAGACAAAGTGGAGAACGGATGGGAGGGTGCCCGCGTGCATAGGCGAGGACATTTGGAGGGGGTGGCTAGTAGAGTTTGAGAAGCATGAGAATAAGGGACAGTTCAAGAAGGCGAGCAGAAATAGGATGAGCGAGCCCGGTGGCCCTGGTACTGGGATATCGAAGCACAGAGTTGGGTCATGAATTGCGATTAGTTATGTACATCAACTCGTAAGTAAATTTAAATGTGTTTGTAAATTTATCTCATAAATAATTAATTAGTTCATAATTAGTGGTAAATTAAAATATAACTTAAATATTGAATATAACGTGAGGATATTGATAGGGAACCCACTGCATTTGAACTTTTTCTTACTATGCACCAGAGACCCGACGACACATTCACTAATCTTGTATCACAAAAAATAGCTGTAAGTGTGTGTGTGTCATTTTTAATACTATTTAAGGTAATATATATCAATCAAAATATTTCAGGAGGAGTATCAGAGATGTCTAGAGGAGACATGCAGTGTCATAAGACCCTACTAACTTTAACGCGGGCCAGGTCTCTCTAAACACCGTCGAGGTGAATAAGGGTCGCCGATTTGGCATGGGATGCTTAAAGAGTCTTCCGGATTCAAAAACTACCGTAGGAGGTACCTTCTCTACTCTAGATAGCCATGTCACAAAGCTCTAGGAACAAGAGTCAAGTCGAGACTCAGCTCGAGGCAAACGAGCGGGCACATCAGGAGCAGCTCCAGGCGATACTCGAGGCGCATGCGCATGAATGGCTTGGGATGCAGGCGTATATTCATCAGTAGGTGACGGAGGAAGTCGCTGCAGTGATGAGAGCACGACCTCGGCAACCTCCTTTTGATCCTCCAGCTGGTACTCCAGACTAGTAATTTTTAGATTAAGGAACATTTTCAAAATAAATATTGTTGATATTTGATTTAAACCGTTAACATTTTAGGATGTTAATTAATTATGTTTCATATTTAATTTTAAATATTTTTGGCACCTACATATGTTTCGTATTTAATTTTTGATTTGTGACACAAGTAAAAATAAATGAATAATAATAATAAATATATAAATAATATGTATTAAATGCTGATGACTCAGAGTCCATAAGCGAAATTCTGAGAATGCTGACGAGATTTGAGCCGTCAGCATTTGCCGACGTCTCATATAACGTCAGCAAATGCTGACGGGTGGCGTATGACGCCCAGGGGCTTCCTGGTAAGTAATGCGCGTCAGAAAAGAGTCGGTAAATGTTGAGGGGTAGAGTTATCCCATCAGCATACAGTTGTCGATGCCAAAAATATGACAGGTTGTGCCAATCAGCAAACTCGTCTGTAAAAAAGATATTGAAGGGGTTGCTGACGGTTATGGCCATCAGTATTAGCCTTTTTTTGTAGTGTTTTCAAATAATAAAACGAACTATAATTCTCAAGAAAAATATGGTGTGTATGCTTTTATGGTGTAATCATATGTCATACGGTTCTATACTTTCAATCATATTAAAACAAACAAGACCCGGCGGGTTCTACCCATCAGTACTGTCGACGGGTTGCACCTACCCATAGGTGAAATACCGATGAATTTACCAACAGGCAAATTTCTGAACTTCTTTTCTTTTTTTTTATATTTTATCTACAGACTTTCAGCCATAAGTATATTATTTTAATATAAAAATAATAATTCTTCATTCGGGCGTGCCCGACCCAGCCCGACCCAATCGACCCAACCCCAACGATTTAAATCCCTCAAATTGCATGAGGGAGATTCGAACCGATGACCTCTTTGAAAGAATTATAGGTTAAAGTTTATAAAGTTTAATATGTGTGTGTGTGTATAAATTACATATTCTAAATAATTATACAACTTAAGTTATAAATTACATATTCTAAATAATTATATTATAAATATATAATATTATTTTAAAGTCTATTACATTTAATAATATTTATTGAAAATTAGGTTCAATATATAAAGTTAAAATAATAATATATTTAGACGATAATAAATAAAAAATAAAAAAAAAACTTATTAATTGGTATTATTATTAAAAAAACCATTTGTTATACATTATATTTGTAAATAATGATATTATAAATATATAATATTATTATATATAAATAGAAGAAACTAACAGAGTTTTGTATCTTTTATTATAAAAATATTTATTACATATTATATTTTTATATTTAATATATATCCCTTAAATTTATTATAATACATTATATTTATAAACGATCAAATATAATATATTAATATTAAAAAGTGTATTTTAATATATATATACTTTATTTAAATTTATTATATATTATATTTTTACATTTATTATATATATACCTTAATATAATTATATATATACATTACAAAATATTATAAATGATTATATTTTATTATTAAAAAGCGTATTGAATA
Source organism: Phtheirospermum japonicum (assembly GCA_014905375.1). Classification (NCBI taxonomy): domain Eukaryota; kingdom Viridiplantae; phylum Streptophyta; class Magnoliopsida; order Lamiales; family Orobanchaceae; genus Phtheirospermum; species Phtheirospermum japonicum. Next base: position 52,234 of record BMAC01000547.1, read on the forward strand.
TATATTATGTTTATAAATAATTATATTATAAATATATATTATTATTTAAAAGAGTATTACAATTATATAATATGTATTGAGAAATTATATTATATATATATTGAGTTAAAATAATAATATATTTAGTCAATAATAAATAAAAAATTTGCATTGCTAATGAATTTTTTATATATTATATTTATTAGATATATGAGTTACAGTTATCATAATTATAAATAATTATGTTATTTTATATATAATTAGACTATAAGTTATAAAAATAAAAAAACAAAACAAATAAATATGTTAGTATTCCATCGGTACTTGATATTAGTTGATATTTTATCAGTAAATACCAATGAGTTTTAAAATCCATCGATATTTTATCGACAAGCAAAAAAATCATCGGTATTTTATCGATGACCAAAAAATTCATCGGCAAATTTGTGATCGTCGCAATCTGTCGATAACATAAGTCATTATTTTTCTTTTCTTGTATTGCATTGCCTCCTTCCTTTTCTGAGTCGTTGACTACTCCTCTTATTTCTCATGTCTGGGCGTGAGTCTCTGTTAAACAAAAGCTCAAACAAGAGTGAATTAATGGATTCAGGTCACACGAGTGTCGAGCTTATTAGCGACCTAATAACTTGAGGTTACATGAGTGCCGAATTGATCAACAACTTGATAACTTTAGGTCGCATGAGTACAGAGGTTGTCATAAGAGCCCGCTGCGATTACTTAGAGCCTACACTACATCAGATGATGTCAGCTCTAGTTCAGTACGATCTAGCCCGTTACAGCCGTCAGATTGTATTGTAGCATTATTAGCCACACATTATATGTGGCCGCTGTAACGGTGTACTGTAACATTTCTGCCACATGTTATAGGGCAACTTTAGTTCGCTATGTTGCTATACATAGATGTATGATTTACTAATTTTATAATGTACAATATATCACATCTTGATTTCTGGTTTCATAGGTTACCTACCTAATTTAATTTTTATATTCTCCACCAAATTATAGTGCTTATTTTTAATTCTTATCACATATTGATTTCTGGTTTCATAGGTTACCTACATAATTTGAAGGTGGAGCAAATATTTATCTGATTTGTTGTTATCATTTACAAGATGATGATGCGTGATACATTTGAGAATTTTGAGATTATTTATTTGGGTCTCAAATTGTATTCTGATGTGATATTACACTTTTGGAGATATATGTTTTTAATTTTTTTTCTTTTTCAACTTATTTGAAATACGTGGATTCTTCTTTATTATTTGCAAAATATAATTTTATTTTGAATAAATTTTGTTCTATATTTTATCAAATCTACTATACCCTTATATTTTTTTTTATTAAAATCTTTCAAATAATATAGTTTTAGAAAAAAAATCTGTATTCTTCTCTATTTGTTTTTGTTTTTCACAATAGCATATTTATCTTTTTGCAACATTTATTGGTATAGTATTAAAAAGATATTTTATTATACAACATATAAATACTCAATTCCTTCTGTGTCATCAATTTGTAGTAATTGTCAGTTTATGTTGCAATATAAATGGTAAAAGTAAAAAATGATTGGAGAAACTCTATTATGACAAAGACGGTAGGTATGTAAATAGAGTTAATAATGTACTTTATAAAAAAAATTGGCGTTGTGTAAATTAAATAATATAGTTTTAATTATTATTTATTTTTATTAAAATTTATGTATTTTTAATACACTCAATATTGTAATATGTGTGTATATATATATTCTATATATACCCGTGTGAACATACGAGTATTACGATAGTTATATATATATAATAATGGGAACTTTTATGGTGTCGTGAGGTCACCATTCTTCACTTAATCACAACCATTCCCTGTCAAATAAATAATTTAGTATAAGTTTTTATTTATACGATTTTATGTTGATATTGAATTTACAACAAATCAAATAAATAAAAAATCATGGTTATGAATTATAGATATATGAAAATTAATTAAATATAAATAAAACAATCGCTGCAAGAATAAAATTTAAAAAATGTGTAATGAACAGATTTAATGTTACGTTAATAATTAATTCTCGATGAGTAAGATGAATAAGATATTATAATAGAGTGATTAGGGATGATATCCAAGGATAATTACAATAAAACAAATAATAATAGTAGGATATTTTTTTATTCAGGTTTTAAATCAAATAGAAATAAAATAAATAAACTGAGAAATAAAAAATAAAAAATCTTTTTACTCTCAATATTTTTTCATCCAACATTGTGATTGTATTGTGATTTGTTTGTTAGAAATAAAACTAATTACTACAATTTGAACACAAATATTAATAAAAATAAATATTTTTTCTTGATCTTTCTTTCTTTTTTTCCCTTTCTTATGCATTTGCTTTGCTTTAATGATATATCATCTACTCCATAAATAAGCTCTTGATTGCTTTTTCTGTCCCTTATTTACTATCAATAAATATGTTATTGATGTTTAACATAATGGACTGTCGATTTCAACACAAATAAACTCCCAATAAACATAAACGTCACTTTTGACCTTTTTATTATTATTTGTTTCAACTGTAAAATGAACTTCCAATAAATATAACTCCCAATATAATCAACCGATTTTTCTTTTAATTTCCCGTATCTTCTCTTTACCTGTGATGCACGGACATCTTCATTTTTTGACCCCCGGGACGAGTCGGACACTCCGGGGACGCGGACACGCGCCCGACACGTGTCGGACGCGTGTCCTATTTTTTTATTTTTTTTTTTTTGAATTTTTGACAGGGGACACGGCTCGGACACGGCGGGGCATAGGGGACACGGCCAGGACACGGCCCCGACACGTTTTTTTTATATTTTTTTTCA
>BMAC01000547.1:56229-75926 GCA_014905375.1 Phtheirospermum japonicum
GGATCAAAAGTTTGGTTACCAGATATTGATAATGTGATAGATGTAAATGCAGAGGGGTGGGGGGGGGGGGCATGGTGCCCTTCACGGCACCGTAGACATTTCCTATAATAATAACATCACTTGAACCATTATGTCGATGTATCGTTTATATGTCAAACGATTTTGAGAAAATGACAGAAGATAGTATCTTTTATTTTTCTTTTCCATTTTATCTCTAGCTAGTTATTTTTCATATCTACCAATATTTTTGTCTTCTTTATGTGGTGAGTTGAAATAATTCCAATAATATGATATATCTAGTTAGAAATAAGAATACTTATTTTTGTAATATCTAAAATTTATGTAAGGTAAGTTGAATAATTCATTAATATCACATAACCGACATGTAACCTCAATCAGCGTGATACACAATTTCAGATTTGAAAACCCTTCGGATTCTTCTGTCAGTATTCCTCCGATCTTACACGTCTCCTCCTTTCCTCTCCCCAAATCAAAGACAAAATAACTCGAGCTTTTATCTCACACTTCTCGTTCCATACAATCGTAATTGATATTCCAGAATTTCACCTCATAATTTTCTCTGTAATCGTACCCTTTCTGTTCCTAAAAGTTGAAACACCGTTACTTTATATTGTTGATTCTTGTGTGAGATTTTCCTTTTCTTAAAATTTATTTTTGCGACGTGAAAGTTGGAAAGCAAAGTGCCTTGAAATCGATTTTGGGCTGATTTTGACGGCGAGAATGATAGGAGCTGGCAATTTTAGGACGATCGTGGTTTCATCGTTCCTCAAGCTTTTGATCGATTTACCTGTAAGTTAGTTCCATTCAGATTTGTAATTTTAATTGCTTTTAACATGCTATTTGAACTGATTTACTTTTTACCATGGTAATTAAGTCCGATTCTGTAGTTAGTGGGTTAGGCTTTCACGGAGATGATTACTGCCTTATTGGAATTGAAATGCCGAGTTAGTATAATTTTTCGTGCTCTAACCTGTTAATTTGTGATAAAAACTTAGGTTTTCCAGCAAATGTTGCAATTCAGTGTGATTTTCTGATAGAAAATTTATTTTTTTAAAATATTTTAATTTAATATCATTTTTTATTTTATTTGGGGTTTTATAAATGATTGTGAATGAGTTTGTAATTATTTTAGATGATTTATTAGAAATAAGAATTATTGTAATTTAATATTTATAGAAAATAAATATATTAATAATTAATTATATTATAATCGTGTCCGAGCCGTGTCGTGTCCTATATTTTTAAAATTAAACGTGTCCTCGTGTTCGAGTTGTGTCGTGTCCCGTATTCATGTCGGTGCAACTTAGTCTCTTACTTTCTATTTTATAATTGCATGATAAATAAATTTGAGTGATTATGTAAGAGTTATATAATGGAGTGATTTATGCTTCTTCTTTTGTTCACGTATAAGGGCAGTATATTTTAGTTTTATTTTAGGTTAGTTATATGATATTTAAGGATAACATGTTTGAAAAGTATATTCTCGTAAAAGTGAGATTAATTTTATAGTGGTTAGGCATATTTTTTAACTGTAGTAATAAAAATGGAATTAGATATCATACCTTAGGTATCCATTTCAATAACCCAGAGTTTTTTAAGAACATTTTCTAAGCCCATTAGTACATCCATCATCATTTGGGCCGCATGGAGTCCAACCAAAACTCATTTCCGTGACGGGTTTGAATTGAGAAGCAAGGACTGGCTCTGTAATTTTGTCCGCGATTTTTCAAACGAGTGGTGCTCAAATAACTCGTTGCTCAAATAAATACCAATGCAAATAAAAATCAATTTCTAAGAACTTCAAAAATCCAAAAAGAAAGAAAAGAAAATAAATCTCATCAGTCATCAAAATTCCGTACCATCATAATAGATATTACAGTGGTGGCCCTAAAATTAGAAATACAATTAATAAAATAGTTTAAGCCATGAGAGCTCTACAAGCTTCCACTTCTTACAGCGTCGGCTTCGGCATTTCATCCGCCGCCCCGCCGCCTCTGCCTCCGCGTCGCCGCCGTGGAGCCGTGGCTAATGGTAATTTTTTGGTGTTTAACCTGAATTCACCTTTTATATTCATTATTTTTTTTCTTAATAATTTGATTTTTGAAATCTTGTATTTGAATTGATTGCGCGCGAGTTTAGTTGAGCCAACGGAGAAATCAGTGGAAATAATGAGGAAATTTTCCGAGCAGTATGCTCGGAGGTCCGACACCTATTTCTGTGTGGATAAAGGTGTCACATCTGTTGTCATCAAGGTATAATATTCATTCCATAATTTGTGGTTTATTTATTTATTCTTTTCGCTTTTAATGATTATAAAGTAGAACAATTCACAAATTCCTCAACTGTAGTGTGGAAAAAAAAATTATATAATGATCTGCTGTTTCTCGCCAGTCTATCGTAATGATTTTTAAAGTATGATATGTCTGCTATTAAGTTTAAGTTGCGATGATTAGTAGCTTTATTGGCTTCTTTTTTTAAAGTATGAATTGTCTGCCAGTATTTTATATGAATATGTCTTTGGAAATCTTGAATATTCGTGAATAGACTAATTAGATGAGCTGCAAAATAGTCTTGTTCTTAAACCCTATAATTACCTCACTTCCATCTGAATCAGATTTTTTTTTAGCAACTATTAAAAATATATGGCATCCGTAGGCGTTAATTTCACGTGCCCCTTTAATTTCCCTAATTAGTTAGTTCGATTAAAGATTTTGTCCTGAATATTAATTGTTATTGTCTCAACTATGCCGACAGGGATTGGCAGAGCACAGGGATACATTGGGTGCGCCCCTCTGCCCTTGCAGGTACGTACTTATTCATTGCTGCCAAATACTTTGTGTATCAAATATTATGCTTTCTCAATCTCTGTCTCCGATTTCAATTTTAAGTGTAATTCAAAGTTTATAACAATTGTACAAGATATATTTAAACAAATTTGGATTCAGGCATTATGATGATAAGGCTGCTGAGGCACAACAGGGTTTTTGGAACTGTCCGTGTGTTCCTATGAGAGAAAGGTAGTATTTGATATTGAAGTTATTGTTGCATATTGTTCTCCTGAATTTGGAAGCATATCTTAACTTCAAACATGAGTAGATATGCTTTACGTCTTATATTTCGGAATGCTTGTTATAGACCAAAACCTGGTAAGCTAATACTATTTACAATTAATTAACCACTCATGTTTAGATGAACTGTTGGGGAATGTAATGGGTTTCGAATTCAAATTTGTTAGTTGGTTTGATTTTTCATGGAACTTTACTAATGTGAGGTTTTTGGTCTCTTCACAAAATCCTTGTTTGTGTGGCAATAGGATGTGGAGCTTCAATCATCTCTCATATCCTAATTTTATTCTTTGACTGGCAGGAAAGAGTGCCACTGCATGCTTTTTCTCACCCCTGATAACGATTTCGCTGGCCAGGAACAGGTAAGAAACAAGAATTTACCATATAATTCAGTAAAACATTTTAGGCTTATTGCCTTGAAATCCTGGACTAATGCAGTATGCTCTACAGGCCATTTCGATGGAAGAAATCAGAGAAACGACCGCGAATATGTGATGCTAAATCTCATTGTATTCACCTTTTTTCTTTTTTTGAATAAATTCCAGTGTATGTAAAAATACTGTCTTGATTAAGAAAATAGTACAGTATCATTTTGTGTCCACATACAAAATTATTAGCAAATGACCTTATGTTGTATCATTTAAGATGTAAATGTTTGTAGATGCCATGCTTTCATGTTTGGGAGATATTTTCACAATAATGAAGGAAACAAGCATGCCAGTCGACGGTTTTATAGCTGCATTATTACTTCTCTATGAGAAAACAAATAGAAACCATTGGTATTTCAAAATTGGGAAAAATACATTAAACCCCTTGAACTATTCGAATTTTTACACTTTACCATATAAAGTATTTTTTATTACGCTTTGCCATATGAACTATGCGATTTTTACATTTTACCCTATATGGACAATTTTACCCCTGAAAACCTTGGTGAAAATTACACTTAACCCCCCATATTATTTGTATTTTTGCACTTTACTATTAATAAATTACTCTTAAAACAAAAATAAATATTATAATATGAATACATGTAATAAATAAATTTATTGATTAAAAAATAAATATTAGAATACTTATATAGTAATTATTTAATTTTAGTAGGTAATGAATACATAAAATGTAAACATAAATAAATAAAGTAAGAAATATATTGGTGAAATGTAATAAATATTACGCAATATGGCAAAGTACAAAGTACACATATAGTATAAGGGATTAAGTGTAATTTTCAAAAAAATTTTCAAAGGTAAAATTGTTCAAATAGGGTAAAATATAAAAATTACGTAGTTTATATAATTAAGTGTAATAAAAAATACTTTGTATAATAAAGTGTAAAACCCAAATAGTTCAAAGGATTCATCGTATTTTTTCCTTTAAATCCCTTTAAAATTTTGGATGGGTACCAACTTTCTATCCAGCAGGTCCCTGATTATTTTAGTCCAAAAATAAGTAAAGGTTTGTTAAGTCTCTCTGACACCGGTGAGACGGGAGACCAAGGTTTCAATTAAGCGTTATGCAGCAAAGTGCGAAAGTAAAGCATTTAGCATTATGAGTTTAGGCAGGTATAAATAAAACTTTTGCGTTGAAATGCATTTTATTTAATATACTTTTTAGTTGCTAATCAATCTAAAATATTAAACAAGTGAAGTTGGGTAATCTGATCGAAAATATATCTAAAATTATAAAGATGATATTTAGTGCCTGCTTGGTTGACTAGTTCATGTGTATTGATAATTTATTTTTCCCTGATAAGTTCTTATTGGCTGCTTGGTAAACAATTTTAATCAGCTACTGATAGTAAGGATTGTTCAAAAGAACCCGAAAAACTTATGAAATTGATCACTCCCGAACCGAAATAATAGGTAACTGAACCGTCTTAAGACATCGGGTTGGATACCGAATTGGGTACCATATGTAGTGGACCAGTTCCGGGTCACAATGTTGTGAACCGGCAGTTACCCGACCCGATCCATTATGAGGGACTATTTCATAATTTTATATATTATAACAGTAATATTCTTGGACAATTACCTTTTTACTCTTATTCATTCATTCATTCATAATTTATTTAGTAATTGTGTTTCGGTTGTCGAAAAATGAATGGTTGAGATTTTAATTTATGTTTACAATTATGAGATATTTATATTATTCGTACTTTGAAAATATTTTATAAATTTTTGTGTTTTGTTTTATAATTTAGAATTATAGGTTAATAGAGATGGATCTGATTTAATACCTGGTCAAGTTGAACCGATTTTGTAGGTAACCGAAAGATAGAGTAGAAATTATCTGGTACATATATTTGTGGACCGCGGTTCGAATTTCTGAGTAACCAATTCTAACTGATAGAGCCTAAAAAGCTCATGTTAAGAAAAAGTTATTCTACCCGTTTGGTAAAGAAATGTTTGGGTCGAAATTAGAGAATTTGACTCAATTGAGAAGATTGACCAGTCAAATCCTCTAATTGGTATGTTTGGTAAACAAAGGTTACAATTAGCTTTTTGGTTCCAAAAAGCTAATTTTGAAAAAGCTCCATATAGGAGTTTTTTGAGAAAAAAATGTTTTGAAGATGAATTGAAATGACAATTTTGTCCTCAAATTAACATTTTTTTTTATTAATTTACATAGAAATTTATTACAATTAAATAATATTAATAATTATCCAAATTAAATTTTAATATATTAAAAAATTTACAACTCAATTTTTTTTATAAATAATAAATTTTAAATAATGATTATTGTTTTGTAAAAATTACTTTAATTATTCAATATATTATAAATTTTGTTATTAATAAAATAAATATTCAACAATAAATTGTGAAAATGTCTCTTTCTGATCATTTTACAAGATCAAACAGCTATCAGCTCTCAAATATTTACCAAACACTTCTATACAAACTGTTAATACAATCAGTTAGTCAAATCAGCTAATGCAATCAGCTATACGCTAACAGCTAATGCAATCAGCTATCCGCTTATTGTCAAACAGGGATATCTTATTCTAATCGGCTGATAGCTAATTAGAAAAAAAATCATTTTATCTTTTTTTTTTTTTTAAATACTACTTTTATGTAGTAACATATTTTAATATAGTTTTACAAATATACTATTTTTATGCATAAGGGAATTTTTGTTCGTTAACATAAGTGTTTAGTTATCATTGTGGCCTTATTTGGCAATTAGTGGATAGTTGTTAGCAAATTGTATTAGTTGATAGTTGATTGTATTAACTATTTGTAGAGAAGTGTTTGGTGAATAGTTGATAGTTATTTAAATTTATAAGACATGGACTTAATTTATTGTTGAATTTTTTTATAATAATATAAATTTATATGATGAGTTAATTGAATAATATATATATATATATATATATATATATATATATATATATATATATATATATATATATATATATATATATAACTCAAGATTTTATAATTTCACCGCCTGGTTTTCTAATACAACTGACCTTCACAAGAATCTGAAAAAATTGGTGTCTGATATTTAACCACATATACAAAGTTCTTATAATTTGAGATTTGGGAGTGAATGAATATAATTGAGAAGGAAGAAAGAAAAAATTCGCCAAGGGAGGCATAAAATATTTATGTGGTAGGTTAACTTAAGTATTAGTTTTAAAGGATACATTTATTATTTAAACATAATTGTCAATCATCTCTACCCAAAACGCTGCTAAAAGGAGCATTTTCTAAAAGAGCTTTTTGGACCAAAAAAACTAATGAAATCCTCTATTTACCAAACATATCGATTAGAGGATTTGACTGGTCAACCCTCTCAAATGAGTCAAATCCTCTAATTTTGCCTCAAACCGCTGTTCACCAAACAAGGCCTGTATATTTTTCTTTCAATTTTTATTTTTTTTTAAATTTGTTTTATTTATTATTATAAATTTATTTGTTACTATTTTTTTTTACTTTCAATTATATTATTTTTACATTTCAATCATGTATATGTAAAATAATTTCAATCAACTGCTTAAATTATTTAATTTATCAAGATTTCGTTTAAAATCAGCTAATCGTCCAGCTATCAGCTCAACCATGTAGACATTGATGATATTATGAAGTTCAAACCCAGAATTTTTGAAATACATCTAAAAGAAAATTTTAGTTTTTACTATAATAGATCTTGAGTAGTAAAAATATATGTTTAGATTTGAATTATTTGTAAAAAAAAATGGGTTCAAAAAGGATTTATATAACATATTTTGAGAAAATAAAAAATCAACAAAAATTGATGTTCTCGACTAAACCCGTTAATGCACCACCTAATCGTGCCCAAGTCCGCTAATGCGCCACCAAGGATGGCCCTAAGGGTGGTCAGGGTGGGTGACCGCCCAAGGCCCATCTCGGGGGGACCTTAATATCTTTATGTAAAATTGCTATTATACCCTTCATTTTGACTCAAACTTTTGTGCACCCCTTTTTAATAAATTAATTTAAAACACGTCAGTTTACTCGCAAGAGTACGAGGTAACTGTAGGGTGATGAGTTTGACTCGAGTCGTATCTCTCGAGAAAACAACTGTTCGGTCTTTCGGACGTTTTTCTCAATTTACGAACTAAAGTAAAATACATGTACAATTGGGGTTTTAAAAGATATTGAATTGATAATTATAAACTGAAGCAATAATTAAACTAAAACTAATTAAACTAATTACTCTAAACTAGATTATCAACTACGAGCAATAATTTAAACTATTTGAACTTAAGAACTAAGAATTTAAAGCAACGAATCTAAAGCATACATATAATAACTACCATCAAACAATCGCATCATACGAATCTAAGAACGAATAATTAAGCATAAATCAATCGCATAAGTAAACTAAATTAACCAATATCCAATATCCAAGCATAAAACGATTAAACTAATTAAACTAGAATTAACTAAGAGATTAACTAAGAATTAAACTAACAATTAAAGTAGAAATTAATTACTAAATTAACTAAGAGTTTAGAAAACTTATTGGAACTACTAAAAGCAGTAAAAAGCTCCAGCTATTCCGGAGTTGCACGTCGATCTTGGGCGAAGATTGAATCCCAAACGCGATTTCGATGTTTTGGACGTGTTGTTCTTCGATCCTTGATCTCCGTCTTCAAATCTCGTTATGAGATGTGGGATTATTGTTATTGTAAGCTAAAAAACCCGAGGTAGTTATGTGTCCTCTGGAAATCAAAAAAAATATGGAGGGTTTTTATAGATATTGCAAGTCTTGGCGCACAAGAAACCCTAAAATTCGAATTATGGGCCGTCGCGTCGACGGACGCGTGCTGGTGCTCGGCGTCGGTGCTGCCTGGGTGTGCGCGTCGGCTGGGCGGGTGCGTCGACTGGGTGCGTCGACATCGACGCTTCAACAAGTTGCGTCGACGGTGCGTCGATATCGGTGCGTCGACATCGACGCTTCAGCAAGTTGCGTCGACGCTGCGTCGATTGACGCGGATCATGGCTCGCGTCGACGATCGCGTCAGGCGATGCGACTGCGCGTCTGCCTTCGTCTCTCTCTATCTTTTGCTACTCGTTTCGCCGGAAAGCTCGTTCTCCTATTCTTGAACATCGAACCTCATCTATTACGCGCTGAACTCTTTCGGTTACTTAGCTGTAAGGTGAAAACAACGAAATATCACCTATTTGCATCAATTACGATTAAAATACGGTAAAATAAGTCAGAACTATAAAAATACGGAATTATGCTTAAATCGTCCAACTTATACCAAAAACAAATAGAAAAACGTACTAAAATACTAATAAAAATAAGGACAAATCTACTCTAATCACATTTTTTGGTGTATTCTTTACAATCTGCTTGTTTTCTGATAATTCTTTATTATAATCTTTCTCTAATTCATAGCACTATTTTTTAATATCAAATCCAAACTCTCATTTCATCTCCATGCTTTACGAATCACTTAAGTCCTCACAGTTTAAAGGTTTTGAGAACTAAATAAAATTGTGTCTCGAATAAATATAGAGAATAATGATTTGAATCCACCATAACTTATGCTAAAGAAAATGCGTTCAATGTTAAATTTGATCGCGTATTTCCAAAATTACGTTAAACTTGTAGAAAATAATAATTTGATGAGATGCTAATATTCAAAGAGAACCACTGATAATTGAAAAACACAATGCATATGATTATTTCTCTTTAAAAAGATGATATTTTTATATTGATTCTTTGAATTGCTACGGAAAATTCTACCCCCGCATATGAAACAAATAAAATATTTGTTGAGATTTTAGAGTTTACCTTTAGAATTGATATTTTTTCCAATGATCGTGGTTGTCTACCAATTTTCTTTGACTATTTGTGTGGTTGTAAGATCAGGTGAAGAAAGCTTCTGAACATTAAATTGTTAGTCTTATTTTTAGATTTACAATGAGTAAAGAGATTAAATGGATTAGTAATCATATGTATTGAAAGAGAAGTATTGGATGATATTTTGTATGATGATATAATCAATAATTTTGCATAAAATGCAAGAAGAATGTTATTTAAATTGTACTAATTGATTGAATAAAATATTTTGAAACATTGTAAATATATCTTTTTGCAATTTATACATCATATTATAGTTTACTTTGATTATGATATTCGATTAATTAGTTTTAAAAATATATTTGATTTTTCAAGTTAATGCAAGAAGGTCCATATTCTTTTCGACATGAGCTTCATTTTTCCTAGGCCCAACCCTGTTCGCCACCTAGGCATGCAATTTATACATCATATTATAGTTTACTTTGATTATGATATTCGATTAATTAATCATCCTAAGAAGCAAAGAAAAATTAATACTAGTTTCGAAGGTCCTCCGATACTTAAGTCAGAAAGTGCGAGAGATATTTCGAGAGCTCAAACGTAGGATTAAATCAACTTAAAAATAAAGAGAGGTGTGCACCTCTTTTATATAGGCGAGAGAAGTGTTCCCCAAGTTAGGGTTACCTTCTCCGACTATAATTCCATAATTACCATGATCGACTTAGAATTAGAATTTCTCATATATGCCAAGTTCCCATAAATAGTGGATCTCTCGCTTAAATTACAAGAATAGGCCTGGGCCTGTGATTCTTTCAATACAGTCCGTCGGGACCCCACAATACCATCCATATTAGCCCATTCGAGCCCAATATTTAAAAAGCCCAACACCGAGCTATCAGTCAACGCCAAACACTTAAAATCATAAGAGGTCGCGACCCTATATGAGAACTCATCCTCATACACCAGGTCGCTACTCTACAAACCATCTCGCCCACCTCTCAGACGAAATGCTCCTTCCAAGAAATGAGGTCACTTTCCATAAATACCGGCTTATAGCTTGCATGAATATTTAGTGTCGTATCAGCTAGTCTCCCATATTCTGGCTGATTGAGGACAAAATCAGGTAGAATATGTATAAAAGGTTAAAGAATGCAATCACTAGAAACCACAATAAAAAACTTAAACATAAATCATAAATAAATTACCCTACCATCTTACCATACCATAATCCAGGATAACCCAACTCGGCATACCGATCCATAGTAATGATCATCCAATAAAAGCCCATAAAATCGCGACCTCCAAAAGGTCAGCTTGCTCAGTCCCCCAAGAAGAATGCTCCTCCCAGAAGAAGGGGTCGCTTATAAGTCCTCAGATTTCATATCTGTCAACCTAGTGCACCCATCGACCTGAAACTATAAAACCCGCCATCCGCGACATGCAGTCGTACTCGGTCACAATAATCCAAGAAAATATAATCATATGCCTTCGAAAAGTCAAAACACGCTTCCCCTTACCTATCACGTCTCTTTAAAGATTCATTAAATGCAGCCAGACAGCATGTCGGACACGTGTCACCTCCCCACAATCTCGTAATATATTAAACAATGTGGGCCCAAAATGAAAGGCCCAAAACATTCCTAAAAAACCCTACCAAACTCCTGCTCCAATCTGTCCCATCAGCTTTTCACGCCGCCCAACATACACAAAACCCCTCCATTTCCACCTACTCGTCACTTTTACCAAAAACACAAATACAGTCGCCATTCTTGCTCTGTGAAAAAGCTCGTAGTTCCTCCAATCTACAGAAATCAGCAACAACACGGCGCCCATCTCCGACATCATCGAAAATGAGTAAGTCCCCTAGATCTTCCCTCTTCAACAATTAATTTCAATTATTTATTCGTTGCATCTACTGAGTATTGTTATATTTTCCTGTTTCTTTCTCCTTGTGCTTTCCAGTTAACGGCAAGATTAGCCTCTTCTAATCCAGATTCTCAGAACCCAGACCTCTCTCCTGATTCCTATCCCACTGAAACCCTTACATCTTTAAAAGAAGGCGAAATCAATCTTCTTCCCCTTCCCCCGGCCTACATAACGAACCGAAAGGTGACGTCAGTTGGTCGGAACTTGAAGCCCAAACTAGGGCTTACACCGATGCCCAAGCTGTATTAGAGAACATACCAGAAGACCCCTTTCCTTAGAAAACAAGGACAAATCTACTCTAATCAACTACCCCACGCTTAATTGGTTTGTTCGTCCTCGAACAAACGATAAGTTCAAAGTATAACTAGAATGAAAATAAGTTCAAGCAAAGAGTCGTGCTATGCTACATACGTAATTTTGAAAATATAGGTACAAGTCACGCCACGTCAAACACTTGACCATTATTACATTGTCGCTACAAAATAAAATCATGCTTCCTCACGAAGGATAATATATATAAGTACGCTCAAAGCACTCAAGTATTTTCTGCATGGGACGTGTATACACTCAAATCATACAATTACATGCACAATAAATAAGCACCGAAAATCAATCTCTTCTCAATCGAAAATTAAGTGTGCTGTCAAAACTAAGAATCGAAAAAGGTCTTCGCGGGTTGTAACGTAAGGCTCTTTGGACGGGTGTGGAATATACAAGTCGGGTGGCTAATCGCTCACTCAACCTAATCTAACCGAGAAGCAAATTGCTTCACCTCTCTCAAAAATAAAAACCTCACTTAACTCTCATAACGTAGCCTTTAAATATAGGCTATTCCTCAACTCAAAACTCGTAAACCGACTGAAAGCTCAAAAACCACTTAATCACAAGTGAAGCTTATAACATGCTTCTTACACAACTCTTCGCCTTTTAAACATAAGGCCTCATAAAATACACAATTCGACTCAAGCCTTTATAAGCGTGTAGGCAATTAATCAACATATCCACCATCCTATCTTTTTCTTTTCTTTTTTTCGGATGGTGGTCCTTAATTACAAAAATAATAAATTCCTAATAAAATTTTCCAAGACTCAAATAACCAATAAAAATACAAACTCCTACCCCACGCTTTTAATGGGTTCGTAGGGATCTCAAAAACACTCATGGCTAAAGGAAATTGATTATTTGGCTATAATTGGCTCATTCAAAATTTATAGTGGCTAAAAATATATGGATATGGCCGGAATAGGGTTTTATATGTGCCTTAACTTCATGTTCAAAGTCGACTACACACAGCGGTTTCAGGTAAGATGTACTTCGGTAAGATGGTTGCAGGTAGCAGGGAATGGGTCTCCAAGGCTGCAGGGATAATTAAGGACCAGCTCGCGGCCATGAAAGTCACCTATGACCCTGACGTACCAGCTATCATTGACATGCTCCCCCCATTCAGCTTCTGGAAGGGCAACATGAAGCAGCCAAAGGATGCGAAGTTGTGGCTGTCATGTCAATGTCGAGCCATATGGTCTGCCAAGATGACTGCCGAGCTAGACACACCTTTGGAAGATTTTGTTCCTGCATGTGGTCCAAGCACAACCTGATATCCCTTTGTAACTTAAAAACCTGTAATTTGCTCGCATAACTCATGAACAATTCCACTCATTATGCTTAATATATATATATATATATTAGCCTGTTACAACAACTTGTCCAACAATCATAACTCAAGATCACAAATCAAATCTCAGGAATTTAAATAAATAATATCACAACCACAATTCAAAATTCCATAAGTAAGATCACAAATTCAATATAGGTAGCTCAGAACATGGAAGTCAAACATGTTTGCTCGCGCATATTGCCCATCTCTAAAGCACATCGCATCGTTTCTCCATCTCCAATTCTACAGAAATCTGCCATTTCTCTACCATTTTTGCATCTCCAGCCGCACCTTCAGTTTCTGTAGAAAAGCAGCCGCCGTCAGCTTTCAATTTTGTAGAAAGCATCCGCCGTCATCTCTACCGCAGAAGATAATCATCTCCATCGCGGAAATCACAGTACCCGTAGAGGTTGAATCACCAGGTAAAGAACTTCTTCAATTAACTTCATACAATCAATTTGATTTTAACCCAATTGTAGAAAATCAATTTGATTTCGACCTAATTATGGACATTAAACTAGTATGCTCCGTTTTGAAACTAAATTTCTTACAAATTGTTCGCAGGTTTTGGCCAGTTTTACAAACTACAGAAGGGAATTGAAGGTGATATGGGTGATTTAGGACTATACATGGGCAAAAAATCCAATGTAGACGAAGATAATATAGTATTGGTTTTAGAACTATGATGTATTGGTTTTCTGACTGCATGGTACTTGGTTTTTGTGTTATGTCAAAACATTCACAGTAAAACGTCACTGGTCTTGTCTGAAACTATGAGTTATTATTCCATTATTCTATTAGTTTTTAGAATGTAATGTTTACGTTTTTTGGCTGCATGGTATTTATTTA
This sequence comes from Phtheirospermum japonicum, assembly GCA_014905375.1. NCBI lineage: Eukaryota > Viridiplantae > Streptophyta > Magnoliopsida > Lamiales > Orobanchaceae > Phtheirospermum > Phtheirospermum japonicum. The sequence goes on from BMAC01000547.1 coordinate 70,027, forward strand.
GTTGTTGCTGGTGTGGTAGAACTTTTACAGTAAAAACATCATGGCACCGTTCTTGAACTATTAGTGATTAAACTAGTATGTTTTGGAGGTGTGATGTACTGGTCTTCTTACTGCATGGAATGTGTGTTTTTGTTGATATATGAAGTTGCAGCTTTCACAGTAAAGCATCGTCGTGGCCCGTCTTAAACTATGAGTGATTAGTGGGTAATATATTAGTTTTGAGGTGCGATGTATTGTTATTCTGACTGCATGATATTTGTTTTTGGGGGGATTAATTTTGTTATTCATTTCAGGGGCTATGATAATTCAGGATTCTAGTGATGAATAAGGTGGAAGTAACATTGATAATGAATCAATAAATAATATCTTGTTCAATGATGAAGGTAAGAAATTATTAGACCTTTTGTAAATAATATTTTTATTTATGTTTTGATAATTTCCATTTCTGTATTTAGGTGATACCACAAATTTATCTGGTTCTCTTATTGGTGTAAAGAGGAAGAATTTTGAAGACATCTATGAGTTGTATTGTGGCCATGCACGTCAAGTTGGTTTTAGTGTTCGGAAAACAACAACAGGGTGAATGATGATAAGATAATAATTGAAAAGAATTGTGTGCGTTCATCTCAAGGAAATAGGCGATCCAGCACCTTCAGTTTAACCAAACAGACTCATATCTCAAGAACTGTTGTAAAGCATCATTGAGAGAAAGATTAAATAAGCAGGGTGTCTTTGAGGTTCTTGATCACAACACACTACACAATCACAACCTCACTGGAAAGGATTGGAATTACCTGCATCGATCTTAGAGAGTGATCAGAAAGGAAAAGGCTAGTGTTATTGAGACTATGGTTTCTTTAGGAATGAGAGCGAGTGATTCATATCGTTATATGGCAAAATAGGCAGGGGGAACAATGTCTTGGTCACACAAAGAAAGATCATTTGAATTATGTAAATCGACTGAAAATGAGTGCAATAGAAGCAGGGGATACACAAACGCTCTATGACACTTTGAACCAACAGACTGTCGATGATCTGGGATTCTTTTTCAGAGTTAAAGTGGATGATGAAGGTAGATTGTGCAATTTTTCTGGTGGGACTCAATGATGAAGGAGGACTACATGATATACGGAGATGTAGTTGTTATTGACACAACATACCAAACAAACAAGTATAACTTGATATGTGCACCATATGTTGGGGCGAATGATCATCAGAAGAACAAGATGTTTGGTTGTGCATTTTTATCGAATGAAAAGACAGAGTCATTTGAGTTGCTATTCGAAGTCTTTACAAAATCCATGGAGGGCAAAACTCCTATAACAGTGTTTACAGATCAAGATCTAGCAATTGCAAATGCAATAGTAAAGGTATCCCCTGGTAACCTATTGTTATTTTTAATTTTTTTTTATTTTAGTACGGTACTACATTTTATGTTGCATGGTATCAGTTTTTACTATGTAATGTATTGGTTTACTAATTTAGTATTTATTGTATTGCTGTAAAACATTGGTTTCATTGGTTAATTTATTTATTTTATAATTTTAATGTATTAGTTTTTCTTTTGTAATGTATCATATTTATTGGTTGTCTTATGTAGGTTTTTCCTAAAGCAATACATAGGTTAGTTATGCTTGTGGCACTTATATCAAAACGTGGTGAATCATTTTGGAAAATTGAAACACTAGTGCAGAAACTGCATATCTAGAAGGGTAATTCTGCCTATCCAAAACGTCTTTATGTACCTTCTGTAGTGACATAGTTCTGGATTGGCAGACTTTCCAGAACGCCTATTTTTACCCTTCTGGATTGGCAGACTTTCTAGAAGGGTAAAAAAAAACTGTTCTAGAAAATTATTTTTCTGTTCTAAAATGGTACCATCCTATACTTATCCGCCACTTTCCAGAACGGTTTTTCCAAATACCGTTCTGGAAAGTTATACAATCCAGAACGGTATTTGTAAAAACTGTTCTGAAAAGTTGTCCATTCCAGATCGAATTTTTTCAAATACCGTTCTGGAATGTACAACTTTCCAGAACGGTAATTATAAAAACCGTTCTGATAAGTAGTACTTTCCAGATCGGTGTTTTTACAAATACCATTCTGGAAAGTTGTACATTCCAGAACGGTATATGAAAAAACCGTTCTAGTAAGTACTACATTCCAGATGGGTCTTTTTATAAATACCGTTCTGGAATGTATAACTTGGAAAGTTGAACATTCCAGAATAGTATTTGTAAAAAACCGATCTGGAATGGTTTTTTATAAACAATCATGTTTTTACGATTCGTCTTTCCCAAATGTAAAAAGTTATAATAGAATATTAAAAACACCAAATCTCAATCGAAAATATACTAAACTATTCATCATTCCATTCAAAGCACCCCAAAATATGTCTCAATCCATTCAAAGCAAACCAAAAACACAAAAAAACAACAACAATATTCATCAAGTATTCATCAAGTGTTCAAAACAACAAATCTAATATTCGAAATAAGGAACCTCGGAGTCACTTGCTGCCACGAGCCATGTTGCAAAATCACATTATTCTCCTCAAAATCCACATTGCTGGAAGAGGCCCCACCCGAGTTTTCCGCATATTCTTGCAACGAGGAATTCTGGGGAAGGCTCAAACTTATTGCCCTCTCAAATAAAGCACGAATCAAATCCACATCACCGAGCCATATCTCCTGTCAATATTCAGTCAATATTCAGGCGAGTTAGACCAAGTCCTCTAAAACTAGATCCTAATATAAAACTTAAAAAAAATACATATCCAAACCCATAAAACTCTAGGAAAAACTTAAAAAATTGAAGAAAAAACCCCTTGAAACAAAATAAAATAAATAAATAAACCATTAAATATAATAAAAACACAAACATATGTTTGTGCAGAAAATAATGAGCTGATGGAAAATAGCTGTCGTGATGTGCAACCCATACATCCAATCCTATAACATTTACGAAGAATTTATAAGACATGAGAGAGCAAAAATAGGCCAGCAGTTTACACATAAGTGTGAATGGTCGAGCTGAACTTGATTATGCCTAATAAAAAGGAGCTAGCTGGCTTCTAGACCAAAGCCAGTGATCAGAGAACATATTAGACTTTGCCAACAAGTGAAATGCATATTGGATTATGCCAAAAACCTTGAACTTGAAATTTCTACCAAATATTAAGTTCCAAAGTTAATGTATTCACAAAATTAAGCGCTTATATGACCACATATATTTATTTATTTTTCTAAATAGGAAATAAAAAATACCTTGATTTGATTGAATGTAGAAATCTTTAGACCAGTCATGTCCAGAATCATTATGCATGTGCCGACGTACCGACCGAATTTTTTCGTCGCAGAAGGCTATTAACATGAACCAGAGTAATTTTTAAGTTTTAACAAATAAAATAAATATATATATTTTAGACTCACCAATATCACAAATTTACCTGATGAACAAATAAAAGCTGCGGATGCAAATCAGAGGGGGCATTGACTTGTTCTTTCGTCTTAGCTTTGAACTCGGCCTCTTCTTCTTCGTCCCTCTCTAGTGAAAGGTCCCATACTCTGAGAAAACACATTAACCAAGTCGATGAAACACAAGTCAAGACAATTTGAGCTAGCTACTTAAAACGGTGCGATAATATGTTAGAGGTTTCTTACGTAAGTTGATTGCCCGATGATGTCACTGCCAAGGTGGACGCTTCGTGCGGGCTCCACTCGATAGATGTGATAGGATGCATATGGTAATCAAAATGGGCAACTACAGCATCTCCTTCCCGCAGTTGGGTTTGTTTGTTTTTTTGCATGATTAAACAATAAGTATCCTCGAGGTTTGGCAAAATTAGAAATAACCTTAAGTAACTTTCAAAACAACAAAATATACCCCCGGGGTTTGATAAAAGTGTTAAAATTAAGGGGCCACTTGTAATTTTATTATAAATGTGAAGGGGGGTTTCCAAGAAATAATGCCAAGGGGTTTGATATAAGACGAAATAAAATTACAAGGGGTACTTTTTGTAATTTTAAAAAACAGATGAGGTTTTTATAATTAGATCAAARTTCAAGGCATTTAGTAATTAACCTCTTTTTCCCCAAACAAAAAAAAAAAGAAAAGGACTTCCATATCCATCTAATATGACCACAAAAACAAACTTAGATATATGTTTCTTTCCTATTTGCAATGCTAAAAGGTAGAATTTTTTTTTCTAGGAAGAAGAAACAAAACAAGAATTAAAAAAAAAATTATTAAGATGTTGGTACACTCAATACCTTGAGCAATCTGAGATCTCGGATGGAAAATGTCCCTTCATCACTACCAGATGCCAGCATACAGCTCGCTAAGCTAGTCCAAAAAAAAATATGCATCATAAATGAAGTTAATCATAAAATCAAAGCAAGACTTACAGAGTAGCTTAATAAAAGAATGCTATAATTTATATACACCTGTTCCAAGTAATAACATTAACATTAGCTTTATGCGCCTTGATCGAAACTGCAGGAGACTTTCCCACATGAATATCCCAAATCGCAATATTCCCATCAATGGAGCACGATGCAAATACAAACGGTTCTGTAGGGCTCCACGCAAAACAGACAATAACAAAACGTCAATTAAAGAAGAAACAATTTTTTTTTAAAAAAAATTAGTGTGGGTCCCAGATATATCCAGAAAGCAGCAAAAACGCTTGCGGTATGGCCGATAAACGGATTAGGATCGATATTCCACGACGAATTAGATGCGGGTTCCGAAAGATGAATACAATTCTTGCAATCCCCTGCAATATGAGTAATTCGAGAAATGCTTTCAGTAATGCAACATAACTCACCTCAACCAGCTTATATACACTAATGGATAATTACAAAAAGTATACTTGAGGTTTGACACCAAGTATCCAAAAAACTACAAAAATACTCCTGAGATTGTATGTTGTCCTACATTTACCCCCTTCATAAGCAAAAAAAAAAATCCAAAACCCCCGTTCAAATTTGTAAAATATTATAATTTTAACACCGATTCAAATATCAGGGATATTTTTGTAACTTTCAAAGATAGCTAATGATCCCTACTATCGAAAAGCTTTATGCCATACCTGACACGAGTCTTCCAGCAACGAGAGGACTCCAATCTATGGCATAGCCTTCATCCTTGTACCTGGAAAATTTGACTATCGGAGCTTGGTTGGACACAGTTGATCCTCCAAGTCCAGCTTCGGCTTCTGGTTCTTCCAAAGCCTTCAAATGATAGCTGAGGTCCCACACATTCAAAGCATCGATCACGTTAGGGGGAGAAAAAGAGTACATTGGGAATTTAAAATATACCTTGATGGGTATAAATTCAGTTAAAATATTAGTTTTACGTAAATCCATTGGTAAAAAGATTTGTACCTGAACAAGACCTGTCTCTGACCAAGAAGCACAAATATGAGGATTTTGTCGCATAGCACGTATGCGGTTTACACCTCCTTCATGAGAGACTTTACGTAACTGTAGATTCATCAAAAGAAGATGCAGCTCGAATCAGAAAGATTGTATGATATTTGTACTAAAGAAGCAACGAGTCACACTCCTGTCAAACCGCCTAACTGTAAAACAGGTCCCCTAAAACTAAATCTTGAAAAAAAAAACTAAACTAACTAAAACCTGTAGAAAAAACCATTAAAAAACAAAAATCAAAAACCCCTAAAAAAACTAAAAACTGGAAACCCTAAAAAAATATAATAAAAAACTTAAATAGGAAACCTAAAAAACTAATAAGAAAAGCTGAAAAACTAAAACTTGGGCCGTGCCTAATGGAATGTACTCCATTAGGCGGTTTGACACAAATTTTTGTCAAACTCAATAACTAGACAAGGATACCTGTAAAACTGGGGAAGATCCAGCACCGTCCTCGTCACTATC
>BMAC01000547.1:80701-91919 GCA_014905375.1 Phtheirospermum japonicum
TATTCTGGACAACGGTTATATAGCGGAAGCTCGCTACCGCAAGGCCTTACCGCTAGTTCCACTCGAGGCGTTAACGATGACGATCAACCACTGAACCTACTGCTTATCGCAACAATCAGGGTAAACGATGATTTCGTCGATTGAGGTCGCAATCCGACCCAAGTTAGCCGCAGCCCGGCAACCTTTTGATGAGCTGCAGCCCAGCCATTTATGACGTTGGCCGCAATCTGGCCGTTTCAAATCCAAAAGACGTGCCACCAGGCACTTGCGCCTCGCAATTGATCACAATCATGGTTTGTTTGTTTGTTTGTTTTTATTTTTATAGGTTTGTTCGGGACAATCTAGTCACGCGATCTAAGACGAAGGATAATTGCACATGTGTTTTTAAGGAGACTCAGCCATCGAATTTTCAGGGATGTTTTCTTATCTTCCATTCTCTTATTTTCTTTAATATTTATGACAATCAGGAGATTGCCAAGTTTTTAGGGAGGGGGGTGGTTGAGTATGGTTACTGCAATTTGATGTCTTTTGTTTTGAAATACATATTTTTGATGTGATTGATCGCTATTTCTACGCTTATTTGTGTTTGTATGGCATGCCTGTCGAAATTGACTATATATGATTATTTGTTCTAGTTCTTTGAGCGTGCATAAGTGCATAATTTTTCAAAATTTATTTTATATATTGTAAAATGGTACTTAGACGCAATCGATTTCGCAAAACCTTAAAAGCAGCGTCAATTCAGAAATTTTCATGCAAAAAGCCAGCGAGTAGCCTGAGTGTTTATCATCATTGCATGTACGTGAATAAGTTTCAGTTTTGATATCTCTTTGAAACCGCTGTGTGTAGTCGATTTGAAAATGAAGTTAAGGCACATATAGAACCCTATTCCGGCCATATCTATATATTTTTAGCCACTATAAATTTTGAATGAGCCAATCATAGCCAAATATCCATGCCTATAGCCATGAGTGTTGTTGAGATGACCCCTACAACCCATTAAAAGCGTGGGGTAGGAGTTCGTATTTTTATTGGTTATTTGAGTCTTGGAAATTTTTATTAAAAATTTATGATCTTATGAATTTTTGTAATCTAGGACCACCATCCAAAAAGAAAACAAAAAGAGAAAAAGAATTAATACCCCATAAAAATTAAAAAAATAATAATAATAATAAAAGGGGAAATAAAAATAATAATAGGATGGTGGATAGTGTTGATTAATTACCTACGCGCTTGTAAAGGCTTGAGTCTAATTGTCTATTTTATGAAGCCTAATGTTTAGAAGGCAAAAGAGTTGTGATTAAGTGGTTTGAGGTTTCAAGTCGGTTTTACGGTTTGCGAGTTGGGAAATAGCCTATATTTAAAGGCTACATTATGAGAGTTAAGTGAGGTTTTTATTTTTGAGCGAGGTGAAGCAATTTGCTTCTTGATTAGATTAGGTTGGGTGAGTTATTTAGCCACACGACTTATATATTCCATACCCGTCCAAAGAGCCTTACATTACAACCCGCGAAGACCTTTACTGATTCTTAGTTTTGACAGCACACTTAATTTGCGATTGAGAAGAGATTAATTTTCGGTGCTTAATTATTGTGCATGTAATTGTATGATTTGAGTGTATACACGTCCCATGCAGAAAATACTTGAGTGCTTTTGAGCGTACTTATATATATTATTTTTCTTGAGGAAGCATGATTTTATTTTGAAACGACAATGTAATAATGGTCAAGTGTTTGACGTTGCGTGACTTGTACCTATATTTTCAAAATTACCTATGTAGCAATGCACGACTCTTTGCTTGAACTTATTCTCATTCTAGTTATATTTTGAAATTATCGTTTGTTCGAGGACGAACAAACCAATAAAGCGTGGGGTAGTTGATTAGAGTAGACTTGTCCTTATTTTTATTAGCTTTTTAGTTCGTTTTTATATTTGTTTTTGGTGTAAGTTGGACGATTTAAGCTTAATTCCGTATTTTTATAATTCCAGCTTATTTTACCGCATTTTAATCGTAATTGATGTAAATAGGTGATATTTCATTGTTTTTCACCTTACAGCTAAGTAACTGGAAGAGTTTAACACGTAATAGACGAGGTTCGATGTTCAAGAAGTGAAGAACAAGCTTTCCGGTGAAACGAGTAGCAAAAGATCGAGAATTGGAGACAGACGTGCAGTCGCGTCGATTGACGCGACCGTCGACGCACCGTCGACGCGAGCCGTGTCAGCTAGTCATGACCGCGTCAGTCGACGCAACGTCGACGCAATGCCGACGCCACATTCTGAAGCGTCGATGTCGATGCACCAAGGTCGACGCAACGTCGACGCTAGCTGCTGAAGCGTCGATGTCGACGCACACCGTCGACGCACTTGCCAGCCGACGCGCGCACCTGCTGATCACACCTGCCGAGCGCTGCCGACCGAGTCTGCCGAGTCCCGCCGAGCGCTAGCACGCGTCAGTCGACCCTCCGTCGACGCACCATCGACGCGACGGCCCAGAATCCGGAAATTATGGTTTCTTATGCGCCAAGTCATGCAAAATCTATATAAACCCTCATTATTTCGGATTTTCAAGAGAATACACGACCTCTTAGGGTACTTTAGCTTATAATAACAATAATCCCACATCTCATAACGAGATTTGAAGARGGAGATCAAGGATCGAAGAACAARGCGTCCAAAACGTCGAYTTCGAGTTCGGGATTCATTCTTCGCCCAAGATCAACGTTCAACCTCTGGAATAGCTGGAGCTTTTTACTGCTTTCATTAGTTTCAATAAGTTCTCTAAACTCTTAGTTAATTTAGTAGTTAATTTCTAGTTTAATTGTTAGTTTAATTCTTAGTTAATGCTAGAACTAGCTTAATTAGTTTAATCGTTTATGCTTGTTATTGGATATTGGTTAATTTAGTTGATTTATGCTTAGTTATTCGTTAATCTTAGATTCATATGATACATCGTTTAGTGATAATTTATTATATTCATGCTGTTAGATTAGTTGCTATTAATTCTTAGTTCTTGAGTTCAAGTAGTTTAATTATTGCTCGTAGTTGATAATCTAGTTAAAGTGATTAGTTTAATTAGTTTTAGTTTAATTATTGCTTAGGTTATAATGATCAATTCAATCCWTTTAAAACCCCAAATGTATATGTATGTTATTCGTAATTGAMAAAAACATCCGWAAGACCGAARAGTTGTTTCCTCGAGAGATACGACTCGAGTCAAACTCATCACCCTACAGTTACCTCGTACACTTGCGAGCAAACTAACGTGTTTTAAATTAATTTATTAAAAGGGGTGCACAAAAGTTTGATTCAGACATATACAGGTGCAAATACATGAAACCGGAATAATCGTCATAAACTAGATTGAATCATGTATAAAGATGAAATACAAATAACCATCAATAAATTATGACTTCCTACAAAAACAAAGCAATACGACCCAATTAAAAAAAAATCAAGGTCCACGCCCACTTATCTATATAACTTTGCTTATCATCCTTACCAAACAATAAGAAGTATACAATCAACAACTTTGCCACCTTTAATGCATCGGCTGGTGACTCACGAAATACTCCATCTATAAAATCGAACCGTAAAGCATCCATCATCAACATCTGACCCCGATAATACCGTAAGAATAAACCACTCGCAGTGGATGATGCTCTGCAGAAGGGTCAAATGTCGTCGGCCCAAATGATAGCCCAGTCACCAAAGCATACTCGTACTTGGAGAACCGAATAAAATGGCCTCCAACACGATACCATAACTCATCCGGGCCCGCATCTGCCTTGATGACCTCATCAGGTAATGAACAACCTTAAAAGGGAAAATAAAATTACCTTCCAAAAATTGAAAATAAAATAATATAAACCAATTGAATAACAAAAAACGGCTACTTTATTATTAATCCCGGCAATATACAGGAGTACGTTTTATGTACACATCCTATTGAATCAACACTTTACATCCTACACTCATACCATTTACAATTTTTACAAAGTGTAAACACAAGCCTACAATTATCTGTCCACTTACGAAATATTATTTATTTAAACTTCATCATCACCTTCAATTGAGGCTTTACCTTCTTGTAGGGTTTCTGTACTAGTGTTTACTCGGAGGCGGTGGTGGTGGAGGTGGCGGCATTGGAATAACGGTCATGGTGTAGTGCAGAACAGGGCTGGTAATGCTTGTCGGAGACTTTATATTCTGATCGGAATCAATCGATGTCCTCGGTGATGATGATTCTTCGCTTGTTGAATATTTCTCCGGCAAAGATAATAAACACATATGCGATTTTTGCTGTACAGGGCTGCTAATTCTCACCGGAGATTCAATATTCTGATCGGAAGCGTTTGAAATCCTTGGTGATGATTCTGGCTTTTCATCGAACACTTTTCGGACCAGGCAGGGCTGTTAATTTTCACCGGAGATTCTACATTCTGATCTGAAACATTCGAGACCTGGACGGAGAACCCGAACCCGATCCGGGTACCAAAGAAGAGTAAGTAGATGAAGAATGTGATGTGGACTCGTTTATAAAATTCTCCACATCTATTGCAGCAAAAGCCCTTCTAGAAGCTGATCCAGTGCCACTCGAGCTCTCTCTGCGATTAATGGAGCCTTTGGGAGAGTAAAACTCTTCGCTCTCATCGTCTTTACTCGACACCACGTCGCCGTTATTAGCCCGGGGATTCTGCCGGAAAATCTGCTGCGTGTTCAAAGGCGGCAACGGGCGGAGCTCCGGCCAGCCCATTTTTCGGGAATTAAAAGATGCGTTATTACGATTATTAGTTGTGCTTGTGGTGTTATGGAATTGGAATCCGCTCGGGTCTAGGGTTCTGGGCGAGAGATTTGAGATGGTGGTGATGGGTTAGGGTTCCGGGCGATAGATTTGAGATGGTGGTGATTTGAGATGGTGGTGATGGGTTAGGGTTTCGGGCGATAGATTTGAGATGGTGGTGATTGGAGATGGTGGTGATGGGTTAGGGTTCTGGGCGAGAGATTTGAGATGGTTTTTGGATCTAACTCCCAATCAGTAAAGTCGCAAGAGAAGAACGATGGATTATCAAGTAGAGCGAACCGACTATGGATCGAAAATATTTCATTTACCGCTTCATTAACCCGCGTGAAACTGTGAAAATATTTCTAATTTGTAAAGAATTTCGAGAGATTGGTATTATTAAAAATACCGATCAGAATTATTATTATTTTTTTAGAAAGACATTCAAGAACGGTTACTCAAGGTATTGTAAAACTGTTCTGCAAAGTCGTAATTCCAGAACGGTATTTTAAAATACCGTTCTAGAAAGTGCTATTCAGAACAGTTTTAAAAATACCCTTCTGAATTGGCTTTTTTAAAAACTAGTAATTTAGAGAACGGTATTTCAAATACCGTTCTGTATCGTAAACTTTCAAGAAGGGTGTTTTTTTACCGTTCTGTATCGGTGAATACATCCAGAAGGGTTTTAAATATACCGTTCTGGAAAGTAAAAATATGGGCGGCAAAAAATTTTTATTTACGCGGCATTAAATTGACCAAGACATTTGAGAACCGTTTTATAAATACCGTTCTTGATTGGCTTCAAATCCAGAACGGTATTTTAAATAACGTTCTGGAATACACACTTTCCAGAATGGTATTAAAATACCGTTCTAGATTGTACACTTTCCAGAACGTTATTTAAATACCATTTTGGATTGACTCATAATCCAGAACTATTTTTCAATACATTCCAGAACGGTATTTGAATACCGTTCTGGAAAATCGTCTATCCAGAATGGTAATTTCAAAAACCGTTCTGCAAAGTCTAATCCAGAACTGTATTTTAAATACCCTTCTAGATGCACCAGGATGTTCTGTTCTATAATGCAGTTTCTGCACTAGTGAAAGGTGATAAAGTCTTCAATGAAGTATTTGACAAGTGTTTGTCAGGTGCTCAAACGAAGTGGAATTTGAGGATTGTTGGAATTTTATGATATCCAGTTATATCTTACAATAAAATAGTTGGTTTCAACGTTTATATGCTATAAGAGATAAATGGAGCACCGCATTCAACAAGGATTTCTTCTTCGCTGGTGAAGTAACGTCACAAAGAAGTGAAAGTGCCAACTTCTCTATTGGATTCAAAGCCCAAAAACCACCAGTTTGAGTGAGTTTTATATATTATTTTCGAGCAGGTTCTTGAACGTTGGAAATACACTGAAGACAACATGAATTTCAATGCTCGAAATCAATCCCTAACTCAACAATACCATTAAGCGGATTCCTCAAGCATGCTTTAGAGGTATATATGCTGATAATTTCTAAAGAGTTGTTGATGAACTATTAAAGTCTTTTCCAACCTCATGTAAACTGTTGCATTGTGAGGATGGGATTATGTTATATAATGTTATACATGATGATGGTGCCACTGCCTATGATGTGGTCTTTTCTACTGTGAATGAACTTATAACTTGCTCGTGTAAAATGTTTGAAGAGTGTGGATTATTGTGCCATCACTGCTTGAGGGTACTTCATATGCATTAAGTGCAAAAATACCAGATTTCTATATCAAAAAGAGATGGACGAAGTTTGCCAAGGGGGGATAGTGGGATAAACGTAACAGAGGGCTTGAGCCATATGGAAATGTTGTTGGAGATTATTATTGCTTGGAGAAGTGAATTTATGAGAAAGTATTATGACCTTGTCTTGAAAGCTCAGAAAATTAATGAATCAAGGAAAATACTTGAAGATGGATTTACAAGAGATAATGAAGCTGTAAAGGCATTAATGCCTCTGACAAGTTCAAACGAAGAAGAAATTGGTATTTGTAGTTCATGTATTTCTATTTTGGATCCTGCAAGGGCAATTACGAAGGGGAGAAAAAATTAAGAGAAAAACTTATCATGAGAAAAGTAAGAAGAAGAATAAGATCTGTAACATCAGATAGACGAAGTCAATCAAAGGAGTTTGGTTCTAAAACTCCCAATCCTCGGTTATTTTAGTGTAACGGTAGTCATTGAATATTTATATTTATAGATATACTCACATTGACTGGTGTAAAATTGGTATTTTTATACTGTGATATTTATTTGCTGCTATATTCATGCTTTATGGTATTTCCTGCTTGTATTTGATAAGTGTATTGATTTTTGTATTTAAGCGTATTGGTCTTTCTGTTCAATCGTATTGGTTTATATATTTGCAGTGTGTTCAGAAAATAAAAATGCATTGCATAAAAAACTCAACACATCTAATTGCAAAAAAATTCTTAACTTATAATACATAAACAACTACTTAATTATAGGAAGACTTTTGTGATTGCATAACAAAACCATACATTTACTACAAAAAAACTCAATACATTATAATACATAAACCAATACATTGTTTTACAAAAACTAATACAAAATATTTTGTCAAGGATCTACAAAAAATGGGGACTAAAGTTTCCAAATTTGAAGTCCTAACCAATAATTTGATGTGTTGGTGCTTCATATTTGACAAACAAATAATACTTTTCATTTTGAAATACCAATACTATTTATCAAAAAACTAATACGTTATTATAAATAAATAAAAAAAAACTAATACAAAGGTTTTCGGGGGGGGGGGGGGGGCATTAGGTTATAAAAATCTCATCGATTCCAAAAACCTAGCAAAAAGATCCCAAATTTGTTCCACCAGTCACCAAAAAAATAAAACAAGAACAAAAAATACTTACTACTAGGCAAAATATCACAGTTCATAAATTTTTTGATTGCATAACAAAATCATACATTTATTACAAAAACTCAATACATTATAGTACATAAACCAATACATTATTTTACAAGACTAATACAAAATATTTTGTCAAGGATTTACAAAAAGTAGGGACTAAAAATTTTCAAACTTGAAGTCCTAATTTGATGTGTTGGTGCTTCATATTTGACAAACAAATAATACTTTTCATTTTGAAACACCAATACTTTTTATCAAAACATCAATACCTTATTATATAAAAAAACTAATACAAATAACTTCCTTTTGGAGAAACTTTTATTACTTGTGCATACTCCAAAAAATTCCATAAAAAGAAATGGTACAATAGTTCAACATACAGCACCATTAATATAAACTAGCAACTCCATTAGCATTTCAGTAACAAACTAAAAGTCTAAGATAACCAAGTTCACACACATACTAGTAAGTCTGAGTATAAACTCCAATACTACATAACATAAAACAGATACATATTAATCAAAATATAAATATCCCTTGTAATATTGAAAGACTTGGACATCATGTCTTTGTCCCCTTCCTGAAATTTGAAATTCAATTACATCTTTCTCCATTGTTTCTTCATATCGTTAGCATCACTCAAGAGAATTGTTGCACAATACTTGGCCCTCAATAAACGTCTTCCCCCATGCTACAGCCACAAACATATATAAAAAAAAAGATTTAGGTACACTATCAAATCAAAATAAAAATACATACAGTTTTCACGCTTGCATTTTTGTATGGGAGTCCCCTGAAATTTTCCATGTGATTCAATAGAAAAATTCCACAGTACCCATGGCTCCCACCAAGTCCCTTCCACGCAAACTTAAATCTTCAATGACAAATCGCTCAATATCATCTGCTTTCGAATGTTTTTTCTCTATTAGGAAAATAGCCATTTGGCTTTTCTGTAAAGTAAAAAAATAAAATCAAATCGTAAAGTGTCAATTGTGTTACAAGCATATGCATTTTCCCAAAAAAAAAGAAGAAGAAGAAGAAGAGAAAAATATCGATGTGACTTCCCATAGGATTCTGAAATTTCTCATAAAATGAAAATTTTACTTTGGAATACGTCATATTATCCAAATATTGAACTTTTTCTTCAACAAAGTTAATTACAACAGCAAAGAAATGCTTTGCATCCCAAATGGGAACAATAATCTGGTAAAACTCAACATTTTTAGTACGTAAACAAAAAAATAAGTTCAAAAAAATCAAATGAATCCAAAATATCATGCTCATATTTTTACTTACGAAATCATATAAACTCAAATTTGTTGATTCACCCATTGTGTTCATCCAATGTTCCCGACAACCCCTACAAAATCTATGTCTCCCTGAACGCCAGTGGCCACCTTTTCTAGATACAACTAATTAAAAAATAAAAAAAATAAAAACAACACATGCATATAGACTTACAGAATACAATGTTACTTAATAAACTTACAGAATGTTGAGTATGCATGTAGAAACATTTTTCACAGTTTCTAACTCCATGTTTATTCAACATCAATGCCATACATCAATTATAGCAGTGCTCACATATCGACCATCGTTTCGTTGCTATAGATTCAATAGAAACGTAGTATTCACCGCGGTGTGAAAAAATATTTGTTCCTGGCCTGTAAAAATAATTAATAGAAATGAGAATGTAAAACACGTCACATTTAAAGTTATTTATTTAATCTCCTCATACTACTTACTCAATTTTTCACATCTATGTTTTGTGGAGAAAAGCATTAATCAACAATATATTTTTCCTTCCTACTCATGTTGGTAAATAACTTGTTGTTCTTCCTCATAAATAAGCAATGAAAATCACTGTCTTCTTTTATATGTCAATGATCATCTATTTGAGAATAAAAATCATCAAAAACACAAATACTTCAAAGACCATAAACCAATACTCCATAGTTAAAAACTAAATACTCCAAATTACACAGCTATAGAAATTGATTAAAAACATGAGCTTTTGCAAAAAAATAATATTTGAAAGTCAGCACTCCTAGCATCTCCAAACTTTTCCTTAATAACATATTTCATAATCTTCAGATTCACCTTGCTCGTAACCCCCATACTTCTCCTCCCACTCAACCAATAGGCTTGTACTATCTACCATACCTTTCTTTACATCAGTTTTAACTACGTCCAACCCTCCATTTGGCAACATAAACACATCACGTATATCATCGGCTGTGACAATAGAACTATTTATTTCATTAATTTTTAACATCTAGCTATAACCATTAAATCTTTCTACAATCCATTGTATGAGTTTCCGTTTTAGTGACATCAATCCCTGTAACACTCAGCATCCCTCCAAACCCAATGTCTTGTACAACTTTCTTTTGTGTAGGCGTCAAACCTACAATAATTTCACATATGCCATTAGGTTTACAATGAATGACAAACTCAGGGTCGTATCTCCTGAAAAAATAAGAAGAAATAAGAAACAAAATGTTTTAGAAAGAATTGTTAACATAAAAACTAATAGTATCTACTAAAAATTGATAGCAAAACTAATATGTGATAGTAGAAAAATAAATACTCACATTCATTTATTCTTTTCCATTTTTTATCTTTTGTTTCTTCCAGAACTTTCTTCCTCTTCATTCCAGAAACTTTCTTCTCCTTAATCGGGGCTGGAGCTTCCTTCTCCTTTCCTGGACCTTTCTTCTTCTTTCCGGGACCTTTCTTCCCCTTTCCGAGACATTTCTTCTCCTTAATCAGGGCTGGAGCTTTCTTCTCATTTACCAAACCTTTCTTCTTCTTTCCTGGATCTTTCTTCTCCTTTACCGGCGTGTGAAGATCTTGTTAATTTTATTTACTTGTTATTTAGTACGCATTGTTGTCATCCCCCTGCAAAATCAAAATGCAACATAATATAGATATTGAGAAATAGGAAATGTAAAATATAATCATATATATTTGTTATCAGATATTATACATAAAATCTATAATTTCATCAACATTCGTAGAAGTAGCGCAGAATACACCACATATCACCATCAAATTATTATACTCCTCTGTCTTGCATATCACCACATATCATAGAAGGAAAGCATTATACAACCTAGAATTTGAAGATTATTTTCCAAAATCCATCTGAAACTTAAAACTTTATAAGTCTTGCATTCACAATACTCATTCAGACATCAATATCACATATGAAATCATTTTCTAAAATCCGTTTGCAAACAACATCGCATACGAAATTATTTTCCAAAATCCTTCTGAAACCCTAAATTAGAATAATATGCGACAGCTCAAACTCTAAAATATAGGAAATAGGTGACCCTGAAATACTAATCTCGAAACTAAAATCTTCAAATCGAAAGGCAGGGGAGCCATTTTTTATCTCCAGTGATCCCTGGTTGAGGCTAAGCTGACTCCTAGATTTCGAATCACTATTTCTTTTCTTTTTTTTTTTTTTCTGATTGCCTTGGGAAAGTGGGGAAGCTAATTTTTTAC
>BMAC01000547.1:91944-133196 GCA_014905375.1 Phtheirospermum japonicum
AAAAAAAATAAAATGTTGTTAGAAAGACTTCACCTGAATTTCAGCTGCTTCTTGATCACTTGTCCACATTTCTCCAACTGCTGCATTCGTATCAACATCGACAGGAAAATTCTGTTCCTTTGATAAATCAACCGTGAATGGAAAGGTCGTCGGTGCTAGGTGAAAAACTGACAAACGGACGCGGTCGTGAATGAAAAAGTCGCCGGGTGAAAAAATAACAAACAGACGCGACCGTGAATGGAAAAGTCATCGACAGACACGACCGTGAATGGAAAAATCGTTGGTTCTCGGTTTGGGATAAAATCAAAATGAAGCATCAGAGATTTGCTGAAATATCGCAATGAAGGATGAGAGATTTGATATAATTAAAAAAAATTATAATTATACCATTGGGTAGGGTATAAATCGGATTATGGGTAGGCCTAATGGGAGAGACCCGTTAATCTAAATTTAGACGAGTCTTTGTCTTTTATTATTTGTTAGGGTAATATTATCAATTGAGCCTTTGCAAAATATATATTTTGGAAAAATAAGTTACTTAAAAAACCAGGGTAAAATTATCATGAATATTGATTAAATAGTTGAAAAAAAAATGTGTTATTTAATAGATAAATATATCTTTTGCTCACAATTTCCCATGTTGCTTTATCAGACAAATAATTTACTTTCTATAAAAAAAACTATCAACATTCAACTTCACACGAAAATGTATGCCTTTTCACTTTCAGTTCCACTTGCCACACGGTAACATTTTTCCTATTGGGATTAAAACAATAAAACCTGGGAATTTCCCCTGCAAAATGCCCTTCTAGTCTTCTAGCCCTAATACATACGATCAGAATTTCTGCTAACTGTATCCTGTATCGTTTTCTCTTTCAATTTCTCTGCTCCCAAGATCATGTATGCTTGAGTCAACCCGCTTTCAACTCGGAGAAGCGATTGTGAAACTATAAAATGGCGAAGCCCCAAGTCACCATCACTCTCGGCCGCTCTGGTCAGGTACGCCTTGTTTTTTTCCTCCCTGATTTTTTTTTCTGGTCTTCGTTATTAGGGCTACAAGTTGATTAATGTTTGCTTTTCGTATTTTCCTTTTCCATATGAAGAAAGTGATAAAGGAATCATGGGGGCAATCTGGTGTCGGTCGTGCTACTGCTTCGGCGCCGCCCGGCAGCAAAAGGTCATTGTCGGAATCTCTCGGTGGCGGCGGCGATAACCCATTCGGTAAAAACAAAAGGTGTGTGTTTTATTTTTTATTTTCCATTTATTATTTATTTTTTGTGGCCTAATTTAAAAAACAGAAAAAGTTAACAATTAGTGTAGCGTAATTTTGATGTTATGCATAGGATGAGAGAGGATGTGAATTCAATGAGCTATGGACACAGTTTCAACACAGATGGTAATTAGTTCATTTTATTTTGGTAAAAACAAAAGAAAAAAAGAATGCAAAAGTAAATCTGGGTCAATTTTAAACTTTATGGCTGCAGGTTCTCGTTTAGGTCAAAAGGA
The DNA here is from genome assembly GCA_014905375.1 of Phtheirospermum japonicum. NCBI lineage: Eukaryota > Viridiplantae > Streptophyta > Magnoliopsida > Lamiales > Orobanchaceae > Phtheirospermum > Phtheirospermum japonicum. The sequence goes on from BMAC01000547.1 coordinate 93,451, forward strand.
TCTGCGTTTCAAACTAACACGCAAGAGAATGTCGAAACAAATAGAGCTCGAGAACGAGAATCGTAAAAAGACGGAGCTACACGAGAAGGTGTCGAGAACTATTAAGTCTCTAGAATCACCGGATCGTAACCTCTCAAGAAGCATCCCATCTTCTTATGCATCTTGGACTTCTTCAAACGGAGCGAAACAAAGATCCCCAGAAAGAATCCTAAAACAATCAACTATGAGGAGTGCTATTGATGATGAGCTGCCACAAATACGATATGTGCCGACGATGGAACGTGTCCCGAGTAACGATCTCTTTGATTTCTCTAGGCCAGAGGTGGTGCCTATGGTTAGACGTCCTCACGATTCCGGCAAGCTGGTTCCTGAGACGCCTCCGGCAACGGGTGGCATGTCCAGATCTCCGTACCAAGTACATATCTATGCTCTTACATTGATTGATTGATTTACATTGATTGATTGATTTTTACCTTTTCTGCTGCTGAGGAATTTTTGTAGAAAAAGTGCTTTGAAGTTTAGATATATCTATGGCAATTGACTCCTAAAACTAAATACAAAAAGAATACAAAATGTTTGTTGACATGCATGTGGGGAACACTTGATCCTAAGGTATTTATTTGTTGTGATTGATAGTCTGTTGGATCATACTTCTTAGACTCAAATTTTTGGATTCGGGTTTTGAATCCTATTACCTGTTTCTGATATGATTTGACATTTATCATAAATTTATTTACATTACTCTATTTTTATTTATATTTACATTTGATTGAGACAACTATAAACAATATTATGATACAACATTTTCACTTGCTTTCCTAACATAATTTGACATCTAAAGTAGTAAGTATGAGATTCTAAATCCTTCAATAAACAGTGATTCATATTATTCACAGAACTCTCAACACACAAGATTTTGAATAACAAAATTCAGAATCCCAACTGATTTTAACCCAAACATCCCCTTAATGTGTCTTTGCGAGAGAATTAATAAAATATGGATGACATGATGCAGAGGCCGAACCAGGAATTCTTAATAGCGGGGGCGGCATTTTTGTTTTTTTCCATGATAACTACAAAAATAATATTTAGTCAAGTATTTATATCGAGACCAGACATGACTTCTAAATATTATACTACCTGAAATTCAAATCACCAAAATATTAGTAGTTTCCAATGCTCGATCAGTTGCTCGAAATCCCATTAAAATCAAAAACTGTTTCGCAAACCAGGATCTCGTTCAATGGGAAGATCATTGGTAGAAGTTGGATTATGTTTTAAAATCTTTGTTGGAGAAGACATTGGCAATGAAGTTTGATCATTCGAATTCCCCGGTGGAATCTCAAAAGTAGAACTAACACTATTTTCAGCACTTCTCTTCTTGTAATAGTTCTCGATTTTATTGTTGTTCATTGTAATCTGTAAAATTATTAAATAAAAATACAAAATAAAAACAGAGGCACAAATTCACAAATGCAAATTATATAATCCCAGATGCACACAAACAAACAATTGTATAAATATATCTTCAATTACATCCCAAATGATATCACCATCTATGTATAAACACACTGCTTAGAATCTGTAACGGAATTTCAGACTATGATTTTGTATAAAAGCCCAACACCCAAATCAAAAAAAAAATCAAAAGACAACAAATTTAACACCCAAATCCCAATAAATTTAACCCTAAATTTCACAACAAAGTGAATATCGAAACTTACTTGAGATAAGGGGCAATTTCCATCGTTCTCGGTGGAGACTGAAATATTCTCCTATCATTTTGAAGAAAATAAACTGAACTGAATATTGCTTGGTGGGTGTATGTCGTTCACAAGAAGTCGACCTCTTTTGCTTTCATTTTTTGCTGAAATGTTTTTGGTGTGTGGTCAAATAATATTTTAATCGTTGTGTAAATACTTTTATATTTGAGTGAGTAGGGGCAACTTTGTTTACTACCCCAAAATTCTCATACAAATATATATAAGCACATCTCTTTTTTTTTTTTCAAAATTTTTAGGGGGGACGGTAGCTACTAACCGCCCCCTATGTGCCTCCGCCTCTGACATGGTGTTTGTTTATGTGTGTATGTGTATTTGGCGTTATAATTAACTTTCAAGCAAGTCAGATTTGATTATGTGATCAAATGACTACTACCATACTATGCTATAAAAACTGTCTACAGAGACCATCGAATTTGACCTTATTTTTATTATTTACATGTTATATAACTTATTTATTCTCTTGAATACTTGGAAGCGTTATTTCACATTGACAAACATAATACAAAATTGTAGTTCTCCTATTTTTTGGAGTTCAGTATTTCAGATCGTTATACTAGTCTAGCAGAATTGATAATTTTGGCTTGTATGAATCATGTGATAGAATTTACATGCATTTACTATATTAGGGATGTTTTTTTGATGGAACTCTTTCTCTTATGCTTCTTCCAAAGGACAACCAGCCTCTCACTGTCAGCAGTTTGTTGCATTCACTTGGATTGGGAAAATACTCCATCAATTTTCAAGCTGAAGAGGTATGTATGACAGCAGTCTCTGCTTATGCAGGAAAAGAATATGCACACAATGCTCTTTTTTCTGTGTTTCTACCTCACTTTTCAAATTTGTTTTTGGATTTTGGAGATGAAAATTGCGAAATTTGCTACACGTTGATTTGGAACTTGATGATTACTTGTGCAGATAGATATGGTTGCACTGAAACAAATGGGGGATAATGACCTCAAGGAGTTGGGAGTTCCAATGGTACAGTTGATTCTCACTTTTTGGGCTGAGATAATATTATATGAATTTCCAGCTTTTTTTATTTTTTTCACCTCTCTAGTAAGTAGAACCAGCATGGCGAATTGGAATATTGGAGGGTTATGGCTTTTTCAGTACCTGCATTATAAGGTTTTGCAATTTTAGTGGCTATGGTTTTATTTCTGGAAACTCGGTACCCATAGTATGAGGACTTGCTCTTTTCATAGCGTAGCTAAAACTACTCGCCAAAACTGGTATACTAAATGTACTAAAAAATCAATAACCACTTTTTTTTGGGAAAGACCACTACAATATTACAAGACAGGAGAAGAGAATACACATGTATGGGCACTATTTGGATCTTGATTAAAACAATCAAAGTAATTTGAAGCGTCTAGACTCCTGATTTTACCCAATCCTCAGAAAAAAGACAAAAAAGTTAAAACTACTTGTTAAAATTTGCAGGGACCAAGGAAGAAGATACTCCAAGCTCTACAGGCTCGTATGAGGCGCCCATTAATTCAAGCTCCCAGAATCATGTCTTTATGAATACTGGTTAGCTTGGGGTAGTTGTTTGTAACTTTTTGTTCAACTGTGCAAGTTCTTATAATCATGTCATTGTGCAACTATGGTTAGCTTGCAGTTGTCTATAAATCTTTGTTCAACTGTACAAGTGCATATAATCATTCCATTATGAAACTACGGTTAGTTCCTCCTGTATAACTTTACTCAGAAGTTGATCTTGGCCTGGCTACTTAACAGTGCACATTGAATGGATTTTATTACCAAATTCAAAAACACATAATAAAATCATGTTCATGTCACAATCACACGTTTATATAAAAAATCACAAAAATATTAAATAACGTATTTGAGTACAACATGAAAATAATCATCAATAGGCTTTAACACTTGGGCCTGAACTAGGAGCACCAATCTTGTTTCCACAATCTTTCCCTCTCCTCGAAGCCAAAGCAGCCAAAAACTTATTGTTATCCGGAGTGGCCGAAGGCGATCTCATCTGCTGACACGCGTGATCAGCGGGAAACCTATGCTTCAGACAAATCTTGATCCGACAGCTCTTGCAAGTTGCTGTGTTTGAGAATGTCAGAACCTCCTTGCACCGCCTGACAGGGCACGCCGGTTTTTTCTTCTTCTTCGGATCACAATCTCTCGACTTTTCGTGCCTTTCCAGAATTTTCTTCTCATCCTCACCGTCGGCTCCTGTGGTCTCGATCGCGGTTGAGCAGATCTCGCAAACCAACACCTTGCGGCTGACGATGTCGGATTTCGGACAGTCGTGCGATTTGCACGATCGGTGATCTAAACAGAAAACCTTCAAAACACGCAAGAATAATTATAAATTAAAAATTCAATAGATGAATAAAATAAAATAAAATTTAATTCGTAGTACTTTGTGGCAGGCGTTGCAAGTGAAGGGGAGAAAATCGAGCTGACGGCAATCAGAGCGCTGACAATGGCTTCCTAAATCTGGAAAAGCTTCGGTTCCTCCCATCTTTTGATTTTGGAAATTGATTTGAAAATTGTATAAGTTTTTTTTTTTTTTTTTTTTTTTTGGTTCAATGGGTTATGGAATAATATATATAGCGGTGGCTTGGGGCGAAAGCCAAATTTGAAGCGTTGGTTTCGTGTTAGGATTTCTTGCGCGGGAGGAAACGCGGAGACAAATTGTTTAATTACGCGGGTATTCGGGTTTGGGCTCGAATGATCCAGAACCATCGGCTAAGAACATTATTATTATCGGGTAATCAAAATTGGATTTAAATTTTGTATTATGTGTGGATATTTGTATTTTGTTAATAAAACGTGAATGTCCAAATAGTAAATTAACGTGCAACCGGTTCCTTCTTGAGAAAAGATCAAAATATTCCGCTTTATGAATAAAGGAAAATAAAAGGTTTTAAAAAGTAATTATGCGAGATTATATAATGCATCATATAATGCAGGTCATTTGTGTGTGTGTTTTTTTTTTAACATTAATCAAGTATCAAGATTCACGGGTAATTATGCATAAAGTAACATGAAAAGCAAGATTATCACAGCTAATCGCGAATTAGAGTTGGATTACACTCATTTGACCCACCATCAACACAACAATGTGTGGTGACAACAAATAATTGGGGTCACATTCACAAGACTATTGCTCTGCAATTTTATCAACACCAAACAAAAAGTGTTGTGCCAATTTGTAAAGAAAACGGAATAATCTCTTCTTTTTTTTTTTGGTAAAGGTTAAAAGCGAAGATGCCTATTTTGTTCTTAATTATTGTGAAGAGGTCCCACCCACAACCAATAACTCCAATTGCTCATTATTATATTGACTGAAATTTGACAATTTTCTTCTCTCTTTTTGAAACAAAGCAAAATGCATAATAATGATGGCACTTTCAAATACATTATTGAAATTATAAAATACAGTATTATTGCCAATTTACTTCGACGACGTTGCTGTGCAGAAAACACCTTAGGTGGTGGTAAAGTTTGAATTTAGTTGTTGAAGTAGACTCGTTTATATCCCATGTATATACTGAGTGAAAAAAATTAGAATATGTATCTGTTTGGAAAGTTTTATTAATATTTAATTTTTTTTAATTCAAATGTCAAATTGATAATTTTTGGGAGTTTGAAAATTTAGTATAATTTATAAATTTTAATATTTTCTTTTATTATATTTTCGATAACTTAATATTTCTTTTTTATTATATTTTCCTAATTATATTTTGTCTAATTCAATATTTTATTTTATTATTCTAATATATAAATTAATAGTCATATGTAATTAGAAAAAGGAATTCTAAATTAACTATTTTAATGAAAAGACAAATTACTCATAAGAAATGTTAATATTAAAAATCAAACTTAATTATAAAAATAATCTGAATAAGTTGTTTTTATAATATAATTTTTCTTAGAACATCATATGTAATATAAAATAAAATTACGAGCTATTTGTTGTAATTATATATTATTAACGAATTCAATCTAAATATAAGAACAATATAAAGTTATATAATAATAATTAATAAATTGATTAGAAACCAGTACAATAAGACACGAGTTGAGAATATGACATCTTTTAAATATAAAATTAAAAATTATTAACGAATTTAATTAAATATTAGAATATAAAAATATTTAATAATATTAATTAATTTATATTAGACACCGGTTTATAGCGTGATAACTTTTGAATTCTTCTAACATTATTAGCGAATTTATTCTAAATATTAAAATATAAAATTATTTAATAATAAAAATAAATAATTAATAAATAGTGATTAAACACTTGTACAAGACATGACTTGAGAATACATTATATTTACATTTTAAATTTTAATATTTAAAGATTTTATAATTATCACAAATGTTAATACCCAAATATTAAACTGGTACTATATAAATGAAACCATTAATTAACTATTCGCCCCATTATATTCATGCACGATATTCTATTCATATAATCATATTATATCTCGGCTCATCAAGTGAATAACATGCATACAAATACAATGTTATTATAGTCTACATACATCGGCTCAATGTTAAAATGCAAAATGGAAATATCTTCAAAAAAAAAAAAATGCAGACTGATATTATCAGTAAGACTGACAACTGGTGTAGGAATATCCTTCAAACACGAAGAAAGGATACTCTTATAAACATAATTTATAAATAGAAAAAGAGCTGTAATAAATAAATAAGACTATCGTAGAGGCAATAAATATTTAAAGAAGTGGCAGATGGAAAAGGGAAAAGAAAACTTAACGAGGTAGTGATCCATCCAGCCAACAACTCCATTGAGCTGTGAGCCTCTAAATATACTTAAAAAGTGCACCAAACAAACTTAGCTATTACGTAGAAAAGAGGCAATAATTAGAGACGCACCACGATTAGCTTTCTTTTGCATGTATGTATGTATGTATTCTCCATTTACTTTTTGGCCCCGATTTTGACCGACTTTTATTTTTATTTATTTATAAATTTACTTTTGTTTTATCTTGACCCGTGATGAATTAGCTTTATGTGATATTCGTTATCGTTTTAAAGCCTATCAAAATTTCTAAGGCTAAGTATACCAAAGTTAAAAAAACAAAACCACACACACTAAGAAAGTTCAAAGATTCAAAATGTATACTATAATTCGTCACACACTCCATTTATTTCTTATTAAATGCCATTCAAAACTCAACTGACCACAATAAAACATCCAATGTGTTGACTAATATAATCTCAAGTAAATCCACTCGATCTCTTCTATCAAATTTATAAATATTTCCAACAGCTTCCATTTGATCTTCTTCGACTGTTGGGTTATATTGACGGGTCCTTTTCATTTGACTCGATATTATAATATATTATTTTTATACTATGATGTATTATTTACTTGAAAGTATTGATTTTTGGGTCATGATACGTTGGGTCAAATATATTATTTTTATAATATGATGTATTGATTTTTGTACTTGAAAGTATTAATTTTTTATAAATCTCTAACCCGTACTATGATGTATTGTTTTTATATTATAATGTATTGGTTCTTATATTATAATGTATTAGTATAAAATTTTGGCCTGACGGATAATTCGTTAATTCGACTTGACAAGAGTGCTGCCCTTCTCTATTTTACTTTTTTTTATCTACACATTCCTCATTTCTCTCTTTCAAATATTATGGTAAGTTGAAATATAAATTATTTTTGTAGAATTGTTGTAGACATAAAATTGGAAGAATGTCTAGAAATATATTTAAAATGACATTTAATGAAAAAACAGCTGAACGATATTTAGTTAGAAACAGACTGGAGTAAATTATACGGTTCTTCTATAGAACCAGATAGGGCTCCATTATGGAGCCCTATAAATGACATGGCATTCATCTGAGCCCTTAATCATTTTTTTTTCATTTCTTTTTTATAAATGCACAGTGGGATGAATGACATGTGTTATATAGGGCTCCGTAATGGAGCCCTATCTGGTTCTATAGAAAAATTCGTAAATTATATTTTATATCATAGAATTGAAAAAGAAATGGTAATGACATGTAGACTAGAAGTTTAGCAAAAGTATATCCCGTAATAAAACTAATCATTGCTGATATCTTCTTCTCGGTTCTGTCAAAAGTAGTATAAATAAATATTTTATTAAATTTATCTATAATTTTATAGACTTCTCATCACCAATTAAAAAAATGACAATTGCTCCTACAAAATATTCGGCAGAGTCACCAGACCCCAATATTTTTTGGGCGAAAGAAAATCTGTTTCGTAGGGTGAAATAAGGTTACTACCAAAAGCAAAGATTTTAATTTTGCCCTTCAGCGCGAGTAATTCACGTTATCGCGTAAATAGTATATGTGTTACGCACTCTTGCCACGTTAGTCTTTTTGCTTTCGCTATTTGAACAAAACGCAAAGCTCATTATGCTATCTCTTGATTTTGAGTAATAGAAACAATAGCGTGCGAATAAACGATATTGAAAACATTGTAGTGAATATGAGATGAAAATTGATTGATTGAACTTAATTTAATATTAAAAAAAAAGTAAAATAATGAGTGCAAATGATAGGCAGTTAGAGCAACTCCAATGCTCTACTGAATCAATGATTGGTTTCTGTTACCTAAGCTAAAAAATGACTTGTATCCATAAATATCCTTCAATGGTAAAAGTCATAGTATGTGTTTTCATGTTGTGACATCATAAAAAGAGAGGAGATGGTCTCTCTTGTGTGACGGTCACACTAATCCCTTCTCATATGACGGAGCCCAACCCACCCCAAATTCGAATCCGCCACCACAAAACGTATCCTATTATAAAAAGTGTTCCAGAATGTTGCCCCAAGTTAAACCCTCCTTAGCTTTATCTATCTGCGCCTCCAAACAGCAAAAATCTCACCCCAAATACGTCGTGTTAATTCATCCCACTATGAAATCTCAACCATTGTCAACGTTTCTACCTCCGCCGCACAACATCTTTGATACAACTACCGCCGTTCAAAGAGGATCAAATTTCCGCATATCCATATGCAATGGATAATGAATTTCAAAACAATTGATTAATAGAGGAAGGTAATAAATTAGTTTCATAACTAAATAATGATATTATTACTGTGAAAAGGTGATAATTTATGAGCAAATAGTTATGAAATTCAGTGACTTTTATATGAACTTTCGATATAGGTGGTGGAGTCGCATATTTTCTTAAATACGTGATTTAATAATTAATAACTTATTTTATCTTATTTGATATTTTGACTATCTTGTCAAGATTTAAATTTTTAGAAAAGATTTGATAGTTATCGTATTTGATAATTATCATGTATATTATTTAGTTTTAGATTAAGTTATAGTTTTCTTTCTCATATATAGTTTTCGTATATTATAATATATATTATTTAGGAGTTTAAGATTTATCTTGTTTTCTTTATATTATATATATCTACAATATATTATGTATATTTCTTTTCTCCGAGTAGAATTTGAATTTGAGGCTAGTAAATATTATTAGGACTCTCGAGATTTGATCTTATTTCCTTATATTGTAGGTCTCTTATTATAAAGTTGAGGAATTGCTCACAAACGGTTCACGCTTTAAGAGAGATTAATCCAAGAAAAATGTTTGAGAGTAAATTTTATTCTTGTTGCAGATGTTGCCTAAGAACGGATACGACTGCGATTCCGTTAGCATCTGACATAACATCTAACAACGAGGAGTGTTTCTTCCATAGTTTTAATGTTTTCGATAAGATCCACCCTTGTGATTGTAAGTCTTAGTTTTTGAAAGAGTTATACTGATTTAAATCATATATACTCTAAAGGAGTTTTTAGTTCGTTACTCAGTAGATTACGACTTTTATAATCATTGAAAAGCAGTTTTTATAGTAAATATTTTTGCCCTGTTGGCTCGACTATAAGAATAAATTATTCTTATAGTCAAAATCTTTATACGCGTGCTTTTACTTTCCGCTGCTATATATTTTACATTCTGCAAAACACACACGTTTTATATTAGTTACAAATGTGAATCGTGGTCTTCAATTCTTTCAAATGGTATCAGAGACGACACTTGATTTCAATAAGTGTCGATCCTCTTTTGCATACTTATGGATTCATACTCTTTTGCATACTTATGGATTCATAGTCGGGTGGGTACGATACTCGTCCCCTGACCCTTGAAGGATCTGACTATGGAACTTGGAAAGCCAAGATGCGTGTCTACATCAAATTAACTGATGAACGGGCATGGTCTATGGTACTTCATAAGTGGACACCTCCGCAACTTATTGATACATGGTGATCTTAGGCATCAAGATGAGATATTGTGGACATCAAATGATCGTCTTTACAGTTGTATGAATTTTGAAACTCTTTCTCCAATCTTTTGTGCAATAGATTCTAACAAGTTTCGCATTATCTCTAATTTTTCTACTGCCAAAGAAGCATGGGATGCCCTACAACTCCATTGTGAGGGGTCTACGAGTGTTAGACTTACTAGGCTCCATATGATCACAACTATATTTGAGAATTTGCGTATGCAAGAGGATGGAAATCTCTAGGCATATAGTGCAAAATTACATGAGATCGCTGATCCAAGCTTTTGTGTCGCCCACTTATAAATATTTGTCAGAAATTAAATAGCTTGCCCGCAAGAGAACGGGATCGCGTGTAGGTTGGCAAAGTTAACTCGAGTCGTCTCTCGAAAAACATACAATCGGAATCTCAAATAGTTTGTTCAATCACAAGTAACTTATACAGTTTGGAGGGGGTGAATGTTTTGATTACCTAAGGAACTGAAAATCATGAACTATGTAATCTAATTTAGCAACTAGAACATGTAATTCCGAGATATTAATCTAAGAACTCAAACAAGATCAACTAGCATAATCGAAAAGCAATTATCCAAAGCGTAAGATAAACGGAATAAATTATCTAGCATAAATAATAACCAAACATAAATTAAACTATAATGAACGATTACGAATCCAAATAACAATAGTATATAGGGTTTGAAATATAAAACGATTCAAGAACAATAGTCGAAAAACTACTACTTAATTGCATAAATTAAACTAAGAAAACAATTAAAGAGTTTAGAATACTTATTGAAACTAAGAAATTGCAGTAAATTCTCCAGCTAATCCGGAGTGGTTGCGTAGATCTTGGCCGAAAAACCGAGTCACGAACTAACGGTTGGAGCTTGGAACTCGTGACTCTTGAATCTCCGGTATCGATCTCCTGTGTTGTTGTGGGATGTAATGGTGTATTATTCTCGAGCCGAATGACTGTAAGTAGGGTTGTAGTGGTGTGCCATGTATGTCTGGGACGGACTTGGAGAAGGGTTTTATAGTTTTCACTTGTCTTGGAGCATAAGAAACCCTAAAAATCTATTTCTGGGCCGTCGCATCAACCGACGCGAACAGGGGTTCGGCATCGACGCGTTCGGTGCGCTTGCATTGATTGGGCAGAGACGTCGACCGACGTAGTCATGGACCGACTCAACAGCAAGTTGCGTCGACTTGGCGTCGACAGACGCTCCCTTGGATCGATGCTTCAGAGAGTTACGCCGGCCTAGCGTCGACTGAGTGTCGACCGTCGTGGGCAGGATCTGCGTTGACGCTCGCGTCGACCGACGCAGCTCCGCTGCGCATCTCATTTTCCCGATCTTTCTGCTACTCTTTCACCGGAAAGCTCGTTCTCGACTCTCGAACATCAAACTTCATCCATTTACGCATCGAACTCTTCCGGCTACTTAGCTGTAAGGTGAAAAACAACGAATAATCACATATTCTCATCAATTACGATTAAAATATGGTAAAATAAGCTGGGAATATAAAAATACGGAATTAAGCTTAAACTACCCAACTTATACCAAAAACAACAAGAAAAACTAACTAAAATACTAATAAAAATAAGGACAAATATGTACTAATCAATCGCTAATGATTCATAATCCCTTAGAGAACCAATCTCAAATGCTAAATTGGTCAGTAAGATACTACTCTCTCTCCCAACTCATTTTAACATCAAAGTCTTTTCGATTGAGGAAGCTCATGATCAGTCAGCACTTGGCCTGGATGAACTCATTGGAATTCTCTAATCTTTTGAGTTGAACTTTTTAAATGGGTCTTCTCAAACTAGAGGAAAGACCATTGCATTTCAAGCAAACCTTCATCTTCTGGCCAAATTATGCTCAATGAGATGATTGAGATTTTAGGTGAGTTGGACAAGTCTAACCTTGGTGATGAAGGCATTGCTCTTATTACAAAACATTTTGTAAAACTTATCAAATATCGTCGTCAAAACCAAATTCAAAATAAAAATACTTCAAAGTTTCCTCAAAAAGTTGCACCATTGAGAAATCAAGAGCGTCCTAGGTTTTTGTTAAAATCTCTTGATATCAAGACTCTCTAGTCTATGTCGTGCGTGCTATGACTTTGCTCACTTTACTAACAAATGTGCTAACACATTAGCTGGTAATAGTTTCAATGAGTCTAAGGACGAATTTGAACTCAAAACTGAGGATCATTCCCTCTTTAGTGTTTTGGAGGAAGATTTTGTTGATGCGACAAGGGATTTCATTGCATTACCCATCGCATCCATAAACGCATCTGGCTCTAACGAATCATATGTGTGTTTAAATGTTACTGAGAAATCTGCTTCATCCTCGCAGGATGCCAGCAGTAACTTTGTTGATAGCGAACTAGTTGATGCCTACGAGAAACTTCTATACGAATGGCAAGAACAAAAGGAAAAAATTTAATATCTTTACAAAAATGCACAAACTGTTTACTTCTAAAAATCTTGAACAAAAAAATACCATTACTCGTTTAAAAGCTGTTCTTACCAAAATCGAGACTGAGTAAACTAAACGTGATAACTCACTCGATACCCTAGATCGATTGAACAAGGAAAGAGCAAAGTTTAATGAGGTCCTTTCTTGTACTCGACACCCTAAATCTGACTATATTAGTTTTTTTACTCGAAATTATTTTATTTTTTTGTAAGTTTCTTATCCTTACAATTATATATTAATTTTTATAATATAATATATTAATACGATGATATAATTATTTATGTATTATAATATATTAATATTGGATTTTGGCCATCTTTAAAAAATAATAAATGTTGCCCATCTTTAAAAACCAAGACTCATCATCATTGGTCAAACAAATAGCCATGTGTTCCTTTGTTTCTCCTTTTATTTTGCGTGTAACTAGAATTTGCACGCAAAACACAATTTATCACTGACATGATACTGTTTACTGCACCCCGCGAAAATCATCACATCAGCGCCAAAACACCAAAAGGCAAGAAAGTGATCCCAATAATAATAATAATAATAATAAAATATAATTCGCCCACTTTATTATGAACCTTCTCTTTGATTTCACTGCATTAGCTTTTCATTCGCGAATCGTACCAGAATTCATGGATTTCCTCATAATCCCTCTTTTATCTCTCCATTATCATCACTAACACTCACTCACCAGCCCTAATTCTCACACACACACTCTTCTCCATGGGAAGCGGCAAGCAGAGATGGAAAATCTCCTTCCACAAGTCGCCATCAGCCTCTCTGTTACTCAAAAAGCAATCGCAAACCCTAAATCAACAACTAATACAACAGCCCAATCCGATCCCGGCGGAGTTTCTGTGCCCAATTTCCGGCGCGATCATGGCGGACCCCGTAATTGTATCCTCCGGCCACACATTCGAGCGCAGCTGCGTCCGCGCCTGCGTTTCTCTGTCCTTCAACCCCACTCTCCACGACGGCGCCGTTTCGGATTTCTCCGCCGTCATCCCCAACCTCGCCCTCAAGTCCACCATACTCAATTGGTGCCGCGATCACCTGATTGAACCCCCCAAACCCCTCGATTTCCACTCCGCTGACAAAGTCGTCCGCAGATTAGTCTCCGATTTGCCGGGGAGAAGAGAGTTGACCCGGACGCCGAGTGAAATCTCCATCACCAGCTCCGAAGAATCCGTCACGCCGCGTAACGGCTCCGTTACTCCGCTGCCGTTAACCACCCGACCTTCGTGTTACTCTTCTTCTTCATCCTCGTCCTGCGACATCGAGATCTCAAGTTCGGGTTTCTCAGAAGAGGAAGATATCTATCTTAAATTAAAAAGCTCTCAAATACACGAGCAAGAGGAAGCGCTGGCGTCGCTCCGGAAACTGACCCGAACCCGGGAAGAGACCCGTACCCGTCTCTGCTCTCCTCGCTTGCTCTCCGCCCTGAAATCATTAATCGGCTCTCGATATACAACCCTGCAGGTCAATTCCGTCGCGGCGTTGGTCAACCTCTCTCTTGAGAAGCAGAACAAGGTGAAGATCGTGCGGTCAGGGATAGTGCCACCCCTGATCGACGTCCTGAGGAATGGGTCAGCCGAGGCGCGGGACCACGCGGCCGGGGCGCTCTTCAGCCTATCCCTCGACGACCAGAACAAAACGGCCATCGGGGTGTTGGGCGGGTTGCCGCCGCTCCTCCACGCGCTCCGTTCCGAGTCGGAGCGGACTCGGCACGACTCGTCCCTGGCTCTGTATCATCTCTCCTTCGTGCAGAGTAACCGTGTCAAAATGGTCAAACTTGGGGCGGTCCAGATATTATTGGGTATGGTTAGATCGGGTCACATGTTGAGCCGGGTCATGCTGGTTCTGTGTAACTTGGCTGTTAGTGCCGAGGGGCGGGCGGCGATGCTGGACGGCGGTGCGGTGGAGTGTTTCTTGAGTTTACTGAGCCGGGGCGAGTCTGAATCGGCGGCGGTTAGGGAGAGTTGCCTGGGGGCGGTTTATGGGCTGAGTTACGGCGGGTTGAGGTTTAAGGGGCTGGCGAAGGAGGCCGGGGCGGAGGATGTGTTGAGGGAGTTGGAGAAAAACGGGAGCGAGCAGTCGAAGGAGAAGGCGAAGAGGATATTGGAGGTGTTAACGGAGAAGCACGAGGAGGAAGAGGATATTAATTGGGAGGAGTTGCTTAATTTGGACGATGATTTAAGTAGGACTCATAGTCGAGTCTCTGGACGGATTGGGTCTGGTTCTTGTTGATTTTCCGGTTTGGTCTTGTTATTAGTGGTTTTCTGGGAATGGATTAATAAGGTGTAGATTTCGGAAAAGGCTGGTGCTTGGTTCCGGTTCTTATTGTTGGTGTTTTTGTTCTTTCGTTCGAGTTTTCACATTAAAGATGATATATATAATTGGGGAAGTTGTAAATAATGAATTTTGACAGAGTGTTGATAGTTTGATTTCATATGGTACTGGGCTAATTCTGGGACATGTTTTGTGAATTGTATTTCAATGGATTTTCATATGGTTCATTTTTATTGATTGCTTAATCTGGAAATGCTTTGGTGAGAGTGTTTTTTTTTTTTTTTTTTAACAGATAACAATTTATATTGCAGCAACTTTCTTGTACAGGTTAGGTTGAAGTGGACTTCTGGTGCAACAGCTTTCACAAGAGGTGTTTTATGTCAAAATGATTGTGGTGGCAGCAAAAGCAACATTTTTCCCAGTTAGTGTAAGTTTCTAATTTCCATTTTACTGATAAACTGAATTCCTGGTTCAGACCAAGATTTCTGTAAAATGCGAGAACAAGTTTTTTTTTTTTTTTTTCTTTTTCGAGTAGCTTACTGGAAGTTGATCCTTTAGGAACATTAAATTGCAAGAATTATTGTTGTTCAATTTTACCACTGTGAGGACCTTTGGCAGTTGGAGTGTTATTTAGCTTGAAAGAAGATGGAATATAGTTAGACCGAGTAGAAATTATATATAACTATTTTATATTTTGGAAAAATGAACTTGTTTTCCAGTTCCTGTTAATTAAACATTCAAATCCATACGATACACGAATATAGAAAACTTGAATGTGGTAAAAAAAACTTTTCCAATTTTTAGAAATCTTCCAAATAATACCTTGGTATTTTGGAAAAAACATAGGAGTATTTGTTTAAAGAGTGCTATAATCCCAACTTTGAACTTTGAAGTGCATCTGAACAGTAATTTCCAACTCCAAACAAGTCCTGAGCCTCCGGGCCGCCGCACGTGCATAGCCAACCGGCCAAGTACAATCTTTTAATGATACGAGGAGACCTTATTTTGGCGCGAAAACCCATACTCATCTCTAAAGTAATATTTTTATTTAATTTATTATATTGTAATTTCAGTTTCAGACTGTTTAACATTCAAATGGGCACTATTTAAAAACTTTGAAATGCTTGTACATTCACTTCTGATTATTATTTACTATACTTGTTCCTGAAAATGTTAGTGGGAGAAGTATTGAAATATCTTAATCATATACCTAATTTGAGATGCATTAATGGGTTTACGCGTAAAAGCCTAAAAGGTGTCGCAATATTCGGAATTGTGCCATTGCATAATGAGTTGGCACTGGCAGGCAGCCCTCAAATTATTGGGATGCATTGCACTATCATTTGTCAATTCTGGATTTTGTCTTATTTAATCTTCTACCATATTCTTTCATATCAATTTATATTTCATTTTAAATTGGCGTGTGTTTTTTTTTTTTTTCCTTTTTTCTTTTGTAATATACAATATGAGATATTTATTTAAATAAAGAATATGAAAAACAAAACAAACCAATGCCAATTGCCATGCTTTTAAATAGTGGTCTTAAACTAATCAAGGAGAAAAACATACATATCATGAAGGTAGCAACTTAAACTCAATGTCGATCTCTATATTTCATTGTTTAAAATACATGATTCTTATTATTGTACATAATAATTGCAAACCAGGAACATAGTTTTTTAACACAAATCCTCACACAACTTGAAACTCTATATTTTAACCAAATCAAATATAGCTACTTTATATTTGGATGGACTGAGTATTGTAATATGTTTGCGAAGAATACAAGAAAATAAAAATATTTACGTAAAAGGCATGTTCCTTACAAAAAAAAAAGGAAAAGAGGAAGATGATAAAAATAAACTGGGCAAAAGCATAATCAATATACTAAAAAATGAGACAATGTAGAGTGAAGAAGCAATTTCCGAGTCTGTCGCTTTGTCCGATGTCTGAAAAGAGTAAGTTAATTTATAAGTTATTCAGAGATTTTATAAATTCGTAATCAATAAATCTTATTTGATTGGATTCAGTTATTTATTTATTTTAAACTTATTACCTTTATTATTGGTAGTAGTGTTCCAACTAATTTCATGAAACCTTTTATTTTCATTCTTAACTAGAGTATAAATATTAAAAAATATATATTTAAATTTACAAAGTTAACATAAAAGATCATTATTTTAAACATGTCTTTTTTGCTAAATTATCATACTCTTTTATTTATACACCCTCATTCTATAAATATAGACAATTTTTATCTTCATGGAGATTAAAATATGTGATTAATATGATTCAAACATTAAATCTTATTTACTATTTCAATTACTTTTAATATTAATGACTCGTTTATAGTTGATACGATGTACATTAGATAGAGGCACATAAATAAATAAATATGAAAAATGTACTATAATTTAGTAAAAAAAGAAAAAAGTGTTATATAATTATGGGACAAAGTTAGTATAAAGCTAACTTTTCAACATTCAATCGTCAATTGTCAACTAATTTAAAATCTATGCTGATTTTCGGACTTCAAATTTGTTTCCTGAAAATACCTTCCCTCCTCCCTCCCTTGAAGACCTTATACTCTTTAATTTTGTTTGGTATATATATATATATATATATATATATATATATAATATATATATATATATATATATATATATAAGATTTTCCAGCCGACGTTGAATGTGTCCAAAGGAGGTCAAATTCCAGTCACGAAGAGCACGAATTTGATTGAATTCCGGTCAAAAGATAGACAACCAACTGGGAATAAAAGAGCGAAGCAAAGCGCAGGACGAAAAAGTAAAAGTAACCGAGATGCAAGGGAAAAACTTTTGTTTATATATATATATATATATATATATATATATATATATATATATTAGAAAAAAACTTGAATAAGATGCAAAGATAAGTTCTATAAAAGATTATAAGCCCCTGATTAAAAAAAATGTATGTTTGTTAAATACAATAAGCTAACTTATACCTTATTCAGAGAGTGTAAATTCCTTCTATTCAAATCAGTCTTTTTCGGTCGAATGATTTTTTTTTTTTGAAAAATCAGAATTTATTATTAAAATGGTTTCAAATAAAGCACATTCCTTCTGTTTTTAGTGTTCTTTTAACATTTTTATTTATCGTAAAATTATACTGTTATTTCATTAGTTTTTTTTTTCTTCTTTTATCAAGTTATGATTTACCTCAGTTAATTTACATGAAAATTTGGACTTATATTTTCATAAAATTATTAAAACTTAGCGTAAGAATATATTCAACGGACCTGGTAATAAGAACAAAAATAATTAAATTTACAATGTTAACATTTAAAAAAAATGCTAGCATAAATATACTTTTGTTTAATTTATAATTTTTAGCTAGATTATGCTATCAAACTATCAACTAACTTATCAGCTATCAACTACTTTATCATTTTGTCGGCCAAACATACTCCAAGTACCTTCACCACACCTCATAAGTTCTTCAATTTTAAACATGTAAAAACAACTTTTTACTTATAAGGTCAAACATTTCCTTTTTATCCAAATGATTTAACAATTTATTTTTAAAATAAAATCTAACATATTATCTACTCTCAAAACATCTTTTAATATGTAAGGAGCTTATCTTTTGCATAAGCTTAGCCAAACACGCGGCGGATCCAAAAAATTCGTAAATAGTACTCTTGTATAGTGATTTTTATAAATTTATTTTTTATAATATATAATATGTGGCCTATCCAAATGAATAGTTTAGGCCGTCGGTGGAGTGGTTAATTTACCGATTACTGAACAGAATTGTTGTAAGTTCGAGTAGAGGCCAAGCTCTTTCACGTATGGATAGTAGTTTTGGTTAAAAATATATTTGTCCACCTCATATTGTTAAAAAATTTATGATTTATAGTTAATACATTAATTAATCTATCAATTGTTTTCCAATTATACTCTTCTTGAATTTATTAATTAAATTAATAATTCAAGAATTTAGTGTTGAAATTAATGAGTTTATTATTGAAATATTAAAATTTTGTACCGTTATCATCAATACTACATTTATTTACCAAGATATGAATTGGTATTTAAAAAAAATAAAAAAATTAAAGGTATATTTGAAAATGAAAAATTAATAATATATAAATGGAATGAAAATAATATTCTTTTTCTTTTCTTTTTAGACTTTCCTCCCTTGGTTACTAATTATGAACATTAATTTTGGGTTATTATTTTTTTTATTGTATTATTTGTTATTATATAATACACTATAATTATTATTTATCTTTTTAACTTAGGATTCTGCCTGCCAAACACGAGTTATGAATTTATGCAATACGGTATTGTTTACCCCTCTCCGCAGATAGATTCTGACTATGAATGTACTTCAGGTTGCGCGACACAACAATTTGTTTGGTATTTTCATTTTTTTTTTTTTGGGAAAAATAGGTAATAAGCTGACCAAACATAGTCAAATCACAGCATTAACATTACATTACTTGGCACTCAGCCGTATGTATATAATCACTGCCATCAAATAAACAAAAGTATAATTTTCATTTAGAAACACTTGGATTATAAACTCAATATCCTCTAAGTTACTCGAACGATCCCGTATAAAATACACACATAATACAATTTTCACCGCAGCTTGCCACAACAGTTGTAGTAATCATGGCACTTAAAATTGGCAAGAAAAATAATTAAATTTTTTTTTTGAAACAACTCAACTAAGAAGGAAAAATAAAACAAAACATCTGTAATAATTTAATCAATTGTTAAAAGCATCACACCTGCGCCTAATTTCCCCTTGATTTCCCGTCTTCACACCATAAACACTGAGCTTCACCATCGCGCTGGCAAATGCCTTAAAAAATGCATCCTGATTATCCGAATAAATCTTGACATAATTCCGGGTTCTCGGATCCGATCTCAGCGCGTGGTCCGATGACAAAAGCCCCAATCCCTTTCGCACGTTGCTGTAATACACATTGTCGAACTTGGCCGGAGTCATTATATCGTTGAACACCGACACTGTTGGGTCTTTCGTGTAGTTTGCGCAGGCGCGTCGAAGCGATTTCGCGAACTCGGGGTAGTATGCCGGGTCGGATCCGGGTTTCCCTTTGTAATTGTATAGGATGTCGCTGAACTCTTTGCAGTGTGAGAAACCGATGGTGTGGGCCCCACTCAAGGCCACCATCTCCTGAACCGAGAACCCCTTGGACACGAAGATTTGGATCATCTGGTCCATCGGCATTGTGGGCCTGGGGATGTTGCCTTCCACGTCATCGGCCCGTGAAGTGAGCGAGTCCTTGCGGCCCAATGCCACCTTGTAATATGGGCCGCCCATCATGACCACCAGGTTTCGGGTGGCCACGGCGAGGATGTCGGCGCACGAGACGACGCCGGGGCAGGCGAGCTCGACGGCGGTCTTGGCGCGTACGACGACGTCGAAGCCGTCGCCGGGGAGGGAGAGGTTGATGTCGGCGTCGCGCTCGGCTCTCTTGCCGAGGCGCGTGGAGGACACGAGGACGGAGGCGTCGCAGCCGCCGACGAAGCAGTCGTGGAAGAAGAGGCGGATGGCGGCGGCGGCGGTGGTGGGGGACTTGATCTGTTTGTCGGTGGTGGTGTCCTCGACGATTTGCTCGAATTTAGGACAGGATTTGCTGTAGTGGTCGGTGCTGAGAGGCGGCGGCTGGGAGCACGCGATAGGGCTGAGGAGGAGGGATAGCAGCAGAGCAAGCAGCGGCGGAGCCATTACTGCTTTCCTCTCTCTGTCTTATCTTATTCTTAGCTAGTGTGTTTGTTTGTCAATGCTGTTAAAACAATTTGTGGGACTTTTAATTGAATTTTGGAGAGAATTTAGAGAGAGAAAGAAAGAAAGAGGGTTAATAAAGTTTCTTTGGGAGTGGTGAGCCAACGGAATCCTAGTGCTTAATGTCTTATCTCAGTATTTCTTATTCTAATTACTGTATTTATTTTTAAATTCATTTTGTAATATTTTAATATAATTCTCCAATGAAATACCATTTTAGAATAAAATAATACATAATTTCTATATTAGATTATATAAAAATGTGACTATAAATGAGTTGAACTACTCGTGAGTAGACGTGTCTACCGGTTCGGGCGAATCGGTCAAACCGCCGGTTCAAACCGGCGGCAAACGGTTGGGAAAATCGTTGAACACGGTTTGATCCGCAAGTGGAACCGAAACTGCCGTTAAGGTGGTCCAATTCCGATTCCACCTTTTGTGAAACCGTAAACCAGCGGTTTAAACCGTCGGTTTGAGAATTTAAGAAAAAGAAAATTGGTCGGTTCGAACTTGTCAAAAGTAGCCGTTGGGCGCGGTCAACGCCTGGTTTGAAATCAACGGTCAAGATCAAGTGATTGTTGATCAAACCGTCGATTTGAATCGAAACCGGCCAATTTTGTCCAAAACCGGCGGTTTTCCCACCTGTTTTTTTTTTTTTTTTTTCACTCCTATAAATACCCCTCATTCCCAACTCATTTATCTCACACCAATCTATCATCTTCTATCATCTCTCTATTCTACATTGTTCCTCTTTGCAAATTTTTTGATTCACTAAGTTTCTTTAGTTATCAAGCCTTCCTAATTCTAAACTTTATTAAGTTTAGTATTATTATATAGTTCCAAATATATTTCTTACTTTGTAATTATAATCCTAAATTTATAATTCTAGTACTTTAGCCTACTACTACTCTTTCTTATTTTTCCTTATTAATCTTATTATATATAAAAAAAAAAAAAGCAAGCCGTGGAGGTTCTTCTCGTTCTCGTCGAGCCGCTAAGGGGAAGAGTATAGCACTCGATGCCCGCCGCCAATGTCCATCCCTTCGGCTTACCACAAGGCAATACCCCTTCGGTCGGTGACTACAAACCCAATCCGATCGACATTAACGAAAATTGGAGTGATATTGATCGTTGTTATCGAGCCGCCGCCGCCTGTGCTGGTGAAAAAGTGCCCAATAAAAAGGTGGAGCACGATTGGCCTCCAAGAAACACAAAATCTCGTTCTCGGGCAACAACGGAATTAAAATCCAATATTTTAAAGAAACATTTTCAAAAAATTGAGATCCCGCCACCCGCAAACGAGCCACCTCCAGAAGATGGTAAAAAATAAAAAAGGAGGTTCCGTGTCACTTGCAACTATTGTCCATCATCTTACCAATTCCTAGAAGGAGGAGGATATGAGAATATGCACAACCATCTCAACAACAAACACCCCGACAAAGTCGGTATCGATAAGACTCAAATGCAACTACAAGGAGGACATGTAAGTACGAACTCTCTTCTTTATTTACATATTCCGACACTACCCATAGAAAAGAATTAGCAAAACTTGTTTCTTCTAGATCTCTTTCTTTTAACTTTACCAATGATGATTTATATGAAAAATTCACCCAACTTTCTTATAATCCCTCGAGTACGAGAGTCTCACGCTCTACCCTTACTCGTGATATTAAAAAAATTGTTGGTGAATATAAGTTAAGCTTATGTAATGAATTTGCTAGTTTACCAAACAAAGTTTCAATTTGCTCGAATGTTTGGAGTGATAATTGGGAACGAAACTATTACATGGGTGTTACATGTCATTGAGAAGATAATTCATGAACTTTACAAAAACGTTTGCTTGCATATATAGATTTTAAACCTCCTCACAATGCACATAATATTTGTAAATTAACTCATTTGATTTGTCAAGAGTATGGTCTAGTTGAAAAAATATTTTCTAATTTATTTGACAATGCAACTTCTAATACGGCGAGTGTTAATGAGCTTATTAGTATTTGTAAACAATCTATTATTGGTAGCTTATTTTTTCATATTAGATGCATATGCCATATTTTGAATTTGTGTGCTCAAGATGGTTTGAATGTTTTGAAAAATGAACTTTCTCCAATTAAAGCGGCGGTCACGTGTATTCATAGAAATAAATCTTTGTAAGGAAAAGGAAAAAAATTTCAACCGATTGAAAGATACGTATTTGTGTATAGAGGTTTTGTGTTCGTTTTTTGGCCAACATGAAACTGGAATTATGTTATATACAAACCAATGGTCTACATGTAATTATTTGAAAAAGTTTTAAAGGTGTTTAATGATACTACTAATTTATTTTCCGGTGTTTATTATCCTACTTCTCACCTTGTTATTGAATATTGTGTTAAAATTGCATTCATCTTTAGGGAGTGCATGAAAAATGAACGATTGGAAAAATGTGTTATTTCTATGAAACGAAAATGGTTGAAGTATTTTTATTACATTCCAAGTATATTTTTAGTTGCTACATTATTAGATCCTAATAATAGAGAAAGTGGTTTAGAACTTTATCTTAATAGTTATTATGATGCTTTATTGCCGTTTGAAGAGTTTGAATATCCTTCCGTTGAAAATATTATTCAAAATGTGAAAAAGTCTTTATTTGATATATTTAAAGAATATAGTATAAATTTTGATGGTTCTCTTCCTATGAGTACTTTTGGGCGACAAACTTCTACTAGAAGTGGTAATCCTAGTAGAAGTGGTGACGGCGACGATGAAATTGAGGGATTTCAAGATTTTTTGAAACAAAAAAAAAGTCACGAATGGGGCGGTCGGGTTATTCATTCGGTTCTAACCCTTATCGAGAACTTGAAACTTATCTAACAACGACTTTTGAGTATGGAACGTTGGGAGAAAATGAAGTCGATAGCGAGTTTGATATTTTGAATTGGTGGGCATCGAGGAAATCACTTTATCCAGTTGTTAACATCATTGCGAGGGAGATATTGGTCGTTCCCGTATCAACCGTTTCAGTCGAACAAGCATTTAGTGAAGGGGGGTACATGCTGGACGAGCGGAGATCCAAACTTACACCTCACAATCTCGAGTGTCAAATGTTATTGCATGATTGGGTCAACGCCGATCGACGGAAACAAAAAAACGTTCTTAGTGAAGATGAAGAGAGCGAGACGTATTATGATACTACGGGATCTAGCAACGAGTCGGTAAATGGATGAGTATGGTACCCCCCGCACCACCGCTTCCGATTCCAGTAAGTAAGGTAAGTGAGAACTACGTGGACTTTGATTTTCAAGGTAAGAGATACGTATGGAACTATTTTCAAGTATGCCTATTAATTCAAGTATCTCATTTTCAGCTCTAATTCCACGTTTGGTGTGGACGAACGAAGGGTTTTAGTTTTAGACAGTGAGCCTGTGTTAAGAATTTCGTCGGCGTGTCTTACACGCGCTGCTCTCTCCTCCACCAATCACGGTGTGCGCGTGGTGTGCTGGATGTGGGTCCACTGTTCATTGCATGAGGCTACGTGGCGAGTCGGTGGCTGTACGTGCTTTTTATACATCTGTCTGCTAGCTCACACCTGATTCTAACAAAAGTAAGACATTCTCACTTATTATTACTCTTTATTATTATTTTAATTTGGAATTTCACGTTTCAATTGAGAAAATGGATGACTTGTATGTTTTCCAATTAATAGTACAAAACTAGTAATGGCCATCAGTGCTCCATGCATGGCGCGTCATCAAAAATGCAACAGAACTGGATTATTATTATTATTATTATTATTATTATTGAATAATTAAGCTGCTGAAAATGGGGGACTGATTGATTAAGTGAAGATTAGAGTTAATTAAGAAAGCAGAACCTTGTCTCCCGCCTTATGTTCCGCTCAAAAATCACATGATGTATCATGCATAATGTCCCTACCTTTATTATCCTATCTGCTGTTACAATCTTATAATAATTGTTCTCTCTTCTTAAGATTTTTTTAAAAAAAAAATTATATATAGACTAGGAATTATACGCTGCCTGTATAGCATGTGCTATCTGGTCCCACTCTCACTTGGCATTTTTTTTTTTTTCTCCCATGGAATTTTGTTATCATTATTCTTTTGCATGTGCAGCTTTGAAAATATATAGGGTTTGAAAAGCAAAACAATCATAGTCATGCTACATGCATGTTACTATATGTTACCCTAAACATAATTCAGATAATCAATCCTCATGAAATGAGCCAAACGCGACCCTCCCAAATCCCCTCCCACAACACTCGTATACTCCTCCCACCATCGCATGAAGCTACTTCCCGCCAAGAAAATCTCGGGCGACGCACCAAACTTCTCGATCAAATCCATCACATAACCCTCGAACCCAACCAAACTATCCCTCGACAACCTTTTAATCTCCGAACCACTTTCCCCGTCCCTCAACACACCGCACGAAACAATAGCTTCCTCCACACGAGCCCAAAAGCAAGAATCCACGGTAAGAGTACACGCTTTCGTCCTCTCACCGTTAGCCCGCCTAGCATCGTCATCATCATCATACCATTTCTCCAAAAGCACGTAGTGATGAGACCTCGCACGTGTCATGTAATCTTTATGGCCTTTTTTATAGTAATCGGCTATGTCTAGCGGCTCAACGAGCCTCCTATAGTTCGTGCCTCCGTAGAGCCATCGCATGCGGAAATTCGCACCTTCCTTTTGAGGCAATTTCTCAGCTTCGCTAACCATTCTCTTCCAATACTGCGTGAGGATCTTGTGTCGTTTGATTACTTCTTGCCTAGTTTGGATTTGTTGTCTGCTTTGAGACGAATGCTTGTTTTTGTAGTTATCGTAGTACCCTCCTTGATCCCTTGACGATTTCTTGTACCACTCGATGTACGCCATGTCTATTTTTCTCTCCGTAAGCTTCTTGTTAGGATCGAAGACGTTCTTCTTGATAGTTTGGAATCTTTTCTCTCTTTCTGCGCTTGTTGTTGCGAGCGAGTTCAAATCTCCAACGTGCCCCTAAATAGTGCTTGCCGATAGACATGCAAACTTAAGTTTGATCCGAGAAAATATGTTTATGAAAACTTAGTAATCCTTTGGTTGCAAGTTGCAGTCCATGTCCATTCCATTTATAATTCACTCACAATTTATAACACGAGGGATATTTATGAAAACTGACATAAGGTTTAACCTAAATACAAAAAACAATCATCTTTCAAAATTACAAATATCATCTTAAAATTCTTATAAGCACCCCCTTGACATTTGTATTTACATGAAAAATAACACTTGTAGTGAATGTGTAGTTTGAAAAATAGAAACAAATGCCAATGGGCAATTGTAATGTTTTAAAGTAAATGGGTTTTTCATAATCAGACTAAAACTATAGTTTTTGTCATTATCCCTGAATTAATATTTAAGAATAATGTTTTTTTTAGCCATTTTTGAGTTGAACTGTCTATTTCTCCTTTACTTCCATTTTGTGGGTGCAGTACATTTCTCATATCCAATAAATATATTGATCAAGAAACACATTTTTGGGATCTATAGGGCCTGAGGTATCGATCATTTCTCCGATCCCATAAATGTATCTTGCTAATGTCTTAGAAAATTGGCTAAGTAGCTCATAAAATAGGTGAGGTGTATGACTGTCATGTTTTAGTTTAAAAAAAAAAAAACTTTTTTGCAAGGACAAATGGCCAATTTGCAATATTAACACTTAAAAAAGTTTGTTTACCTGCATTCCAACTCCAATGGCTGCTAGCTTCAGCGTAATTCCAGCATGCAAATTCGTCATTGCGCCGTCCACTGTGAAAAGTCTCCTGCAGATTGAATTACGCGCGAGCCCTTCCAAAATCGGCCTATAATCTGTAATCTGAATGACATCTTGGCGTACATTTGGCCCCGTTGCAATCAACAGCTCCGATATCAATTCGGGTTCCTCGAAACAAGCACAGCCTGATTGTGAGCATAGGAAAAACGTGCCGAAGGGCATGTAAGCGCGGGTTTGGATTAAAAAACGGGGAACCAAGTCTGTGTTCGACACCACATGGCAAAAGCTGGAGTTCCACATTGGTCGTTCCGATATGGCTCGTTGGAAACATTTGTCGCCAAGAAGTGGTGATCCAAACGTGACGCAAATGGGACGACGTTTGGAGCTCGTTGGAAGCGCGCTATGCAGTAGCCATAATGTGAAGAGGGATGCAATTGATCCTCCCAAACAATGTCCGGTTATGATCAAGGGATTGGAAATGCCTGACTGCAAATTCATATTGAAGAACATAAATTAATTAGTCCATTTTTGAGCATAAATGATCAGGGGTGTTTTTGTAGTTTTCACTTCACCACTCTTTTCTTTTTAATTAGGCCAAAACTTGATCGAAGATTTTTTTTGTAGATTTCTTTAAATTGCTGACAAAAATTGATTATTTAAGAAACTATAATTTCAAATTCTTGTAATTTTTTAATGTCCATAAATAATTTCTTTGGTCCCTAATGGTAAACATATCAATGATGTTTGATAAACATGTATAAATGAGTGATGAATAAGGTAATTCTGCTTACCCTAATACCCTGCTTCCTCTAAAAAGGCTAAATTTTATTTCAATTAATTATCGTTTTAAATTTTTTTACCATTTTTTCTAACTTTACCCCTATCATTTGAATAAACAAAACAAATTTATATTAATAAGATAATTATGAGTACAGTCGAAAGAGTTTAAGTAGAAATATTATTAATCAATTAAAAATATATCATTCAAATTTATATTTCTTAATTCTTCACATACACACTTAATAAAAGCCCGAGGAGTAACAATTAAGCATTGAATTAGAATATTTTTACTTAAAAAATTACACAAACTCAGCACCCCTTAAAATTTCCAGTAGATAAATTTCCATTTATCAAACAACCAAAATTTGTAAATGTAAAAAAATATTAAGGCCCTGTGTGGTAAACAGCGAATTGAGCTAAAATTAGAGGATTGACCAGTCAAATCCTCTAATTGATATGTTTGGTAAAAAGAGGTTACAATTAGCTTTTTGGGTTCAAAAAGCTAATTTTGAAAAAGCTCTATATAAAAGCTTTTTGAGAATAACAGTTTTACAAATAAATTGACATGATAATTTTGTCCTCAAATCACCAAAAAAAGAATTATTAATTTACATGCAAAATTATTTACAATTAAATAATAGTAATAATTATCCAAATTAAATTTAATATATTAAAATTTTCCGACTCAAGAAATTTTTATAAATAATGATTTTTAAATAATGATTATTTTTTTCTGTAAAAGTTATTTTAATTATTCAATTATTATAAATTTATGTTATTAATAAAAAAATACTCAACAGTAAATTGTGTGAATACCCCTTTTTAGTCATTTTACCCAATCAAACAACTATCAACTCTCAAATATTTACCAAACACTTTTATACAAACTGCTAATACAATCAGCTAATGCAATCAGCTATTCGCTAATAGCTAATTCAATCAACTATAAGCTATCCGCTAATTGCTAAACAGGCCTAAGTTTCGACACTTTTTCAGTTAACGAACGAACTTTACAGTCTTCGAAAATTAATGCGTGAACTACACTATTATTTAATCAAAAGTTAAAATTGAAAAGATGCAAAACCACACGTTTTTCAATTTCGTGGGTTAAAATCATTTTCAGTTACTTTTGTGGGTTTGAAAACAGCCTAATAATTACTTTTTAACCTACTAAAGAATCTATCATTAATCAGATCACAAAAGTCATTTTGAAGAGAAAAATAGGAGGAGATCGTTGACCTGCAGCTGGTTTCTCAGAAGAGTCAACTCATTTTGGAGGGAGAGAAAAATGTTTAATGTTGCCTTGTGAATGGAGAAAACCGGGTTGACTTTGGTGGCCACAAAGTCAAACAGATTGAGATCTTGTGATGAAACCAACTCTAACTCCGTGTCTTGTGCTTGGATGTTGTTGTTGATGGTGCCAACAAAGGCTATTATTATGGTGCCATTTGGAGAGTGGTGAATTTTGTACTTAACAACAGAAGGAGAAAGATTAGAGTGATGATGATGAGTGTCTGAAATGGCATCCCATGAAGAGTTGAGGACACCTGAGCTTAGCAGTATATTTGCTAGTTCCACTCCGCTGCTAAACCTGCGTCAAAATGAGGATTTTTTTTTTAATTTTCTTGAAGAAGGAGAAGAGAAGGTGGAATTTAGTATGATAAGAATTTTAGTCTTATCTATCTTTTCTTACAATGAATGTTGCTGATTCATTTGATTTCCTCGGACCCTTTTTCCTCGTACGGTGAAGAAGATATTAATGATATTGAATTCAACAGGAAATCTGTGTCTAGATTTTGATTTTCTTTCCACTTTGAAACATATATATTATTATATATATTTATAAGTCAAGCTTTTGCCGACAATTCAATTTTTCCATTTTTTTTTCTTTTTGTATATAACCCAAAATACAAAAACTACCCCTAAAATTGTCTAATCATAAAAATAAAAAAAACCAATTATTTAAATACCTCTTCAAACAACGTTGCTGTTTGAAAGGTTTCTCGTGGTAATTGGAATAGTAATACTAGTTAAAACCAAAAAAATGATAAAAATAAATAAAATAAAATAAAATAAAAAATGACTGACTTTACCTACCCACAACAACCCTGTGACGAATACATAAAATACATTTATACAAAACCGCCTTCCAAACATGGGGCATCCGTAGCTAAAAAAATGGGTACAAAATTTCATAATCCAAAAAACAATTGAGAGTTTTCAGTATGAATTAAATTTAAATCACATCTGTTTCTGAGAAAGGCGCTTAGAGGATCTAGTTTGGATGCCTTTGGTGTAAATGCTGGTAACAGCAAAAAGCAAAAGAACAAACACAACTTGTGCACTCATGATACCAAAATGGCTAATGCTGTTGCCTATTTCCATCCAGCTTCCTGTATTTTGGACCTGTCACACATAACCGGGAAAGGAAATATGATTCAAAATATAATATTAGCTTGTCCCAAAAACAATAAAAAAGGAAAAGAAAAATGGCATCATCTTCAAATTAATAATATGGATTTACACTGAAAAATATCGCATTAAAAAAAAAAGAATGAAAGGAAATACCAAGAAGAAGAAGTGAATTGTCATTATGTCTGAACATATGATGACAAGAAAATAGCACCCCAATAGTGGAACCCTGATCAATTTGGTAATTGCGGTAAAAGTGCATCTGCATAGAGGCAGTTAAAAATTCAGGTGCTGCTGATCATTAAGTTTCTACAGAGTTAACAATTCGTGATGTTCCGATCATAGCATGATCCTTTAAATAATTTATTTTTTACTTACATGACAAGAACAAATGGTATCAATAATTTGAATATAAGAAGGGCTGCCATCAGAAACGGCTGCAACCAATAATAGCACATAATTTGAAGTTAGTGCCAAAGACAAAAAAAAAATAAAAAAATAGAATCTTTTGTTTATACTAACACTGAAGATAGTGATGAATCGATAAACAGAAGATATCTCAAAACTTGCAATACTTGCAAAGTTTCCAGTTCCAAAGAAGGCAATATTGAAGAAGACCATCTGCAAACAAAATAAACGCAAGTATATTACAATCAACGGAATTTCTGATAAAAAGTCCAGCTAACTTTCAAAATTATAAAACTGCCCGTGAGATTTAATTGTCTTACACTTACCCCTTTCAAAATAAAAAATCATTTCAGAACCACCCATCATATTTATACGAATATTACAGGTTAACACCTTAAATCTTAACACTGAATCAAACTTTAAGGGTAATTTTGAAAATTTGAAAGTTAGTTGAGTTTTGTTGTAATAAAATAAAAGTCAAACCTCGTGGGTATTTTTTGGTAATTATCCCATATAAAATCAAAGATAAATTAAAAATGAAATGTTTATTACTCACAAATGCTAGTGGAATTCTCATATCAGATAACTGCAAGCACCTATCGTCGGAGGCCAAGAGTAGATTTTCTTCCTCAATAGAACTTGACGATTTGTTCATCTTATTAATATAGAGACTAATATTCTCAAAAAGTATCCATGCCATAAGTGCAAGTGCAAGAGCACCGTAGAATACCGCTTCGTATCTGCATAGATTTCACATGAAAGTAAGACATGCAATGCAAATACAAGTGACATATTTTCCACAAAACTCTATTCTGTCCCGATTAGAGCTGGCAACTTTTAGCCCGGCCCATGGGCTGTATTTAGAAGGCCCATGATGAAGCGGGCTTTTTGGCCCGGCCAAGTAGGCCTGCGCAAATAACACTATCTTCCAATCCATGGGCAGGGCCATAATGGCACCCTGAAGGAAGTTTGGCCTGGCCTGGGTTTCCCGTTTGATCCGACAGGCCCAGGCCATTTGCCAGCTCTCGTCCCAAGTTATCAGTTTTGGTAAGAGAGTGAGTACCCTATCGAAAGCAGGAGGAAGGGAGGGGCAAAACCGAGATATATCGAAGTAAGACGAGACAAGACACTCGTTGCTGAGAAAAGTGGGAGAACTAATGATACACCTAGAGACCAAAACAAGATAGAGTTAAACTCACAACAAAAAAGAATGTTCACAACCAGCAAAAGGAGCAAATAAATAAAAAAAATACCAGCAATTAACCAATTTATCACTTGGTGCAGTACAAGCAATTCTTGCTTTTCTGTTCTACGAGCGGTTGACAAAGATACCATAAGTGATGAGAGAACAACCAATAAGACCTATTACATGGCAGCAAAATTTCAGATCTATTGAGAAGATACCAACACTTTAAGCAAATTGAGACAATTTTATCATGTAAGTACCTGAAATATAAAAAGGATACTAAATTTGGATTTCTTCGATTCATGTGTAAGAGAGAACCAGTATTTACTATCTCCAGCATACATATCCAGATATCTTGCTGCTGCTCCAATTATTACAATCAATAATCCACTAAAAACTCTACAAAAATAAATTTAGTAATATGTTGGTTAAATAAATCCTATGTTATCAAGAAGCATTACATATGTAGCTAGGATCGGTTCAAATTAATAGAATGAGACGCAAAAATGATATATTGGTACTTCAGCAAGAGCACGGGAAGAATATTATTTCAGAATTAAAAAACAAACAAACAAACAAAAAAAAACACTTACACTAGTTTAGTATTATCTGGAATTTCAGCAGGCATCAATGTGAAAACGGACAAAAACCAACATGCAAGCCATACAAAAAACGGTATTCCTGAGTTCCATGATATCGAGTAAAGAAGATAAACAGTAGCAATAACCCCAACAAGCAAGAAACTCCAAGTATATATCTTTCTATCCGTAAAGCTTTTCACCTACATAAAGTAGAGTTAATATAAAAATGGCACATATCGAAAGTTTTCACTTGAAGGATTAACATCGAAAGAACGCCCCATACCAGGATCTCAAGGATGAACACTGATACAACAAAAGTAGCCAAAAATTTCACAAAGTAACTAATTTCTTTCCCAAGCATGTATCTCCACAGTGCTTTTAAGAACCGATATTCACAGCATATTTTGACCCAAAGGAATATCGTCATAGCAAAATACGCATGATACAGAGGCGGAGAATGTTCGATGAGCAGTATAGTACAAACCAAGCCAATCAGGAGACATCCAGAGAAATAAACCTTTTCGAGAGAGATAAAACAGTTTTAATTTATTGAACAGAAGTTAAAAAAAAATAAAAAAAATAGACGCTAGCTCAGTTTGTTATTAATTACTACCTTCCAGTTGTTCGTTCTCAGGTAAACTGATTGGTCTTTTCCGAAATATTTTTCGGGTAATGCGGTATAAGATTGCAACACATGGACAATCAGATAGATCATCCATCCGAGATAGCCAAGAGAAATTACTGTCATAAGCATAAACCAATCGTAAGTTTGAAAATAATGAAGCCCTTGTAGTGCCAAGCTTCGGAGATTTTCAGATAGTCTTTTTGCGGCCTCGTAGTCCCTAATAGATATTAGATGCTCGATTTGATCCAAGACTAGAGTGTGACTGGCCAAGGGTTTGAAAGGCTTGAAACGTAATGAGCTCGCCTGCTTTAATTCTTATCAAATAGTCAAGGAATATTAATAAATAAATAAATAATCAGGTGCTGCTTTTCATGACTAAAGTAGGAGATTAGTTATTAAAAAAAAAGTTCCAAGAACAATTTAGGAAATAACCACATGCCGCAAACCAAAAAGGTCTCCCAGTATACAGGATACGTGATTTCCGAAGAAACTGGTTGAGAATTTCCTTTGTGTTAGCCAGCACAGCCTCAACTGCATCGACCTGGTAGATAAATTGATTTCCAGAAATAAAAGTATGCAAAACTACTACTACTACTACTACTACTACTATTATTATTATTATTATTATTATTATTATTATTGAGAAAGACAAATGTTATGTCAAGCTTTAGTGCAATAATAATCAGGGAAACATTATCATTGCCAACTCACCTCACTAAAATTAACATATCCGAGCGGCAAATTCCCAACCGAGTTGACAGGGCATGGCAAACCTAGAAGAGTTGACTGTCAAAAAAAAAAGAAGATAAGTAATAAGTAGTATTCATAAGCTCCACTGACTAATAAATTGTACAAACCATCAAAGGTGCAATATCAGCTTGATTCACATCCAGTCTCTCTAAGCCATCAAGACCCCAATCTGATGGTGTAGCCATGTCATGCGCATGGTCATCAACAAATTTAACATTAACATCATCATGTTTATTATTATGATATTCAGAAATCGGCACAGGTTGTCCAACACCAGCTCCCCAAGCAACAAGGGGTGTATCAGTGTTTGTAGGATGCCCATCTCCATGACTTCCTATCAAGAAAATTAAATATGATTAAATAAATATAGGCATGCATAGTATTTAAAAAAATCTTGTGTCAACAATAATGTGCATGATAAACGTGATTAAATAATAGGCTTATGCTCAACCTTTATCGCTCATCCCATGATCGGCTGTAAAAACATATGCTGTCGAATTGTCCTTGAAATAACTCTGAACAAGATTATAAACCCTTTCGGCAATATGGTCAACAACCTTAACGTTATTGAGATAGACAGGTGAATAGGGCCGATGAGCATGACCATTCGAATCGCAGCCAAGCAGGTGCAGAAATATGACAAGATTATTTTGTTGAAGAAGATGCTTTAATTTTGGATCATTATTCGACCTGTTCAAAAGGTTCTGGAATTGATCTAGTGACCATTCGTCCAAAAACGAGGCATCTGCATGAACACAAGATACAAAATTAAAAGAGAAACACTCCTGTCAAACCCCGTCTAACCGTTAGTCAAGATAAAAAAGTTAAAAACACCAAATAAATAAATAACATAACATAAAACCCTAAAAAAACTAAAGTAACTAAAAAACTAAAAAAAGAACCCTAAAAATGAAAAAAAAATGAAAACCTTAGAAAAAAGAAACTGAAATAAACCAAAATGAAAAACTAAAATTTGGGTTTAGCTTAACCGAATGTACTCCGTAAGGTGGTTTGACATAAGTTTGTGTCAAATTAAGAACATCATCATTGAACTTAACACAAGATAGAGAGAAGTGAAATAGTAACAAACCAGTTGCAAAATCTTCATATTCATGTGGATAAGAGTTCCAAGTGCTATGATGCAAAGCACCACAAAATATAGGTATGATATCGGGGCTGCCGAATGCAAACGTATGTCGGCTCTTATTAAACACAGAATCAAACTCAACTGGATTTGCTTTCCACCCTAAGATAAAACAGTAGAGAGTAACAAATTAGCAAGGAAACAAGTAATATTTTTCGGTACACACACACCAAACACACACATTTCACACAAGTTTTTCGCTAAAATTTATAAATTTCATTTTTTTATAAATTTATAGGGAAGTTCTACAGTACCTTTAAGGGTACCATTCCCCATGTAATTCTAACCATTAGATCATTTCAGTTTTTGTGTAGTGGAATAGATCAATGGCTTTAAATACATGGGGTATGGTAAAGTGAATGTATTGTAGAATTTTACAAATTTATAATCTTCTATTCATTTATTAAGAATTGAGGTTTTTTTAATGAATTTGAAATCTTCAAAAATCCACATTGCACCCAAACTAATTAAGTAGAATGGATAACAATAAATTTAGCAAAGTAAGTTTATAGTCGACCGACCTTTAGTAACAGCACTAGGATCTTCATAAAAGCCAGCAATAATAGCAACATGTCCAGGTCTTGACTCAGTCGGAGGGCGAGCGTGCGACACTCCCCAACGGCCAAGCTCTTTAATCACACTCCTCAAAAATGGCGCCCTGTAATTCCCACCTGAATCGGGCTCAAAAAACTTGTCCGCCCTCAAACCATCCGCTGAAAAAAAAAATGATACTCGTCCAGTCAATTCATCAAACAAGTTGTGTGCTATATAATTTCTACAGGACAAACAACAATCCAAGGAGCAGTTACCAACGAGGAGCACGAGACGCTTGGCAGGGGCGGAGAAACGTGGCTTGACGGGCTCCATGCCGTGGACAATCGGGCTCTTGAAGTAAATATCGAAAATGCTGAGCATGTAAACTGCGTGGAGTAATATTCCCAGAATTACTAGCCATTTTTCTCGTCTTTTCAGAAACTGAGTTCGGATTGTTAATAAGCTTGATCCTGATGATCTGATGTTGCTTCTCACGCCTAAGATACCGTCGCCTCCTCTCATTGATTTTTTCTAGATTGGAATTTTAAAGAGAAGCAAAGCGAAAATGGCGTCTGGATCTTGGGAATCAAATCTTCTCCAACTAGATGCTTAAACAATCTATTTCCGGGTTTCGGGTAATCGGATCCGGGTTATGTTTGAAAAGTAGAAAATCGTTGAGCTGCCGCTGCAATGCAAACGTACAACTCCCGCAGCGTAGTTTGCAATGCCAAAGTTCTGAAAAGCACAGGATCCTTATACCGGTCAAAAATCGTTTTCATATTTTATATTATTTTAATTATTTTGGATTAATAAGTAAGTAAAATAATACGTGTAAAATATTTTTTACTAGTTCAATACCTATGTATTATATGAGATTTATTAAAAAATTAAATATAAAAAATATTTTTGATAATTATATAATTTTAAATCTAAATAAAAATTTTCAAAGGATGTATTCTAACCCGTGCCTTGTATATTTTAAATATTTATTAATTATTATAATTATTAAATAATTATTTTGTTTTAATGTTAGATTATATTTTTTAAATAAATTTATTTATATACTAAGAAAAATTCAAAAGATGTCACATTCTAAATCTATGTTTAATCTTATTAATTATTATTATTAAATTATTTTATATTTTAATATTTAAATTAAATTCATTAATAATTATTAGTTACGTACTTTGAAAAATTCAAAAGATGACATACTATCAACCTATGTCACATTGTATCGGTGTCTAATCAGTATTAAAAAATAAGTAAATGAATAAATAAATAAATAAATAAATAATAATAATAATATATTTATGTTTACATTGAATTCATTATTAATATTTAGTACATACTTATATTATTGTAAATAACTATTAATTTACTTATATAGAATATTTAAAATCCCCAATATAAGATTATTTAACTTTTATTATAAACAAAATATATTTAATTATTTTCATGATAAATTTTTTTTAATTAAATTCATTTCATATGTAATTTATCTTTACATTATAATAACTAATTTAGATCTTTCTTACTAATTGTATATAACTTTTTTATATTTTTATATTTGGAGAATAAAAGGAAAGTATTGAATTTAAAAAAATATTCAATTAGGCAAAATATAATAAAAGTAAAAGATTAAATTAGTCAAAACATAATAAAAGGAAAAACTTGGTCCCAAGTTTCAATTAATTTACCTCGATAGGTTTTAATGAGGCCTAAACTAGGGCTGTGCATTGGTCGGTTCGGTCGACCGAACCGACCGAATATGAAAAACCAAAAAAACCGAATTTACTAGTCATAGGAATCGAAACCGACCGAATCATTCTGTAAGACCGATTTTCGACCGAACCGAAAATTCGGTCGGTTTCGGTCGATTAACCGAAATCCTGATGAAATTAATTTTTCCCTATTTTTTTTCAGTCAACCTGGAACATAAAATACAAAACTAAAATGCTTAAAACTTACCATTCGTATGATTAAAAAAAAGAGGATCATAATATCACATGACCATAGTCCAATACCGAATTAAAAATACAAACCAGCAAAAAGATGAATCCACAGTTCATGTTAAAATACAATCCAACAAACCACATTCCACTTGAAGTTAAAATAATAGGACAAAGCATAATCTACAATTCATATTAAAATACAAACCAAATATATAAATTAAAGTCCATTACGGAAATATGACAAAATACCCAAGTCTGCAACATTTCTCCATCTTTCTCCAAAACCTTGAACTTCGTTATTCAATAGCAACATCAAAAATAAAATTTCCCCATCTTTCTCCATCATGAACATCAATCCTGAACAGGTTTCATCACATTACATGACGAAAGTATTAATTCAGCAATTATTTGTTCAAACCTATGAGACTCTCTACCTATAGCTACAGGTGCATACCCCATTCCTCCAAAATACAAAAAAAAATAAAATAATAATAATAATAATAATAATAATAATAATAATAATAATAATAGGCAGGTAACTATATAGAAAAGGCAGGTAACTTTTGAAACTATATAATAATAATAATAATAATAATAATAATAATAATAATAATAATAATAATAATAATAATAATAATAAGTAGGTAACTTTTGAAACTATATAGAAAAATAAAATTTCAATACCTGATTTTACCAATTCAGTTTTGATACTTTATTATGTTTGTCCGATTCCCACGACTGGAAAATCTGAAATATACAATTTACAATTGAAATTCTTAGAACTTAAAAAAAAAATAAACAACATAATATTATATAACTTGATTGATATACTTATCATCTCATAAAATTAATACCTTTCTCAAAAGTTTCTAACTCATCCAATTGTTCTTCAAAACATACGGGAAGATTTTCATTTCGAAGCCAATCTTGTGCACATATCAAAGGTTCAACAATTTTTGGAGTTAAAGAACTCCTAAATCGATCAAGTATCTTTATTGAAAATAAAACTTGAATATGAGAAACACAATGGCCAAAACTGGACCACCATGTTAACGGATAAATACAAAAGCTATGTGTGCAAACATGTCACTTGTAAATGTACTATGATGTTTGATTGGATAAAGATGCAACAAAGAATAAAATTACAAAAACAAATAAATAATTCCAGTTTATATTGGTTAAAGGGTATTCATCAAGTGATTTTCTTTTAAAATGTTGAGTTTATTTGCTTCCTTAAATTCTATGACTATTCATCAAGTATCTTTCGAGAACTGCTTTCTCATCCCGTGTGGAAGGCATTAACAGAGTTAAGTTTGTTTTTCAGAGATCTGAGTGCGAGAGTCATTGGAACTGCTGTCGTTTAGAGCGTGACATTCCCCTAATACTCTGTCAACTTGAGATGATATTTCCACCAAGTTTCTTTGATTCAATGGAACATTTGCCCGTCCACTTACCATACGAAGTGAGAATTGCTGGTCCAGTGCAATATAGGTGGATGTATCCTTTCGAGAGGTATCTTCGCAAGTTGAAAAACAATGTAAGGAATAAAGCGTGTGTTGAAGGCTCGAAATTTTGACATCAATCATAAACATAAATTCAATCGATACGAGCCATTTGTATTCGCATCCCAAGCAACTAAAGTGCACTACAGTTCGTATCTAAATTTGAAGCGAGACAAACTAGATTGGTGGGCAACTTGTCAAATCAAAGCTCGATCGATGGTGGATTATATCGAGCCTCGCGTGCCTGAACAACAGTCATTCCAAGAAGATGTTGTAGAAACATTTCTTGCAATACAATTAGAGGATGTCGACTTCCAATTAAACGACCCTCTCAATCACGAACACGATGAGTCGGTCAATGATGATTTAGAAGAGTCAGAAATGGATGAACTAGATTTAACTGAAGAAGACGAAGAAAGCTACGAAGATGAGTCTGAAAGTTAAGGCTGAGGTTTGAAGATTTTATGAGTGTCAATGATAATCTGGACAATCATATAAACACACACACATATATATATATATATATATATAATTATGTAAAATTTTATTTATTAATAAAACTATGTTGTATGATATATGCCTGTCAGAGGTCCTCATCATCGTCGGATTTCTCTCGGCTTATCGCCCTCGGGACACCATGAGGATGATGCCACCAACATGGATCTCGATGATACTGTTCCACCTACCCCGTCTGGTGAGGCGGGGACGAGCACGCTTGGTACAGAGGTCAGGACTTCCGAGATCGAGGTATATGTGCTCGGAAATAGGTAAGTAACATATCAATTTTGTTATGTTTTCAATATATAATTTAATTATTTGACATATATTGAAATAAACTTATTAATTTTTAGGTTACSAASTCCGTCGAAGGACTTGCCGACCTATCTCAGGACTATACACGAGGCTCGTATCCACCCAGCAGGGTGGAAATACAAGCACATCCCGGACAGCCATCGTCAGACGTGGTGGCCTCGTTTTAGGGTAATTTTGAAGTATTTCTTTTATTTATGTTAAGTAAATTGCTTAATTATTTTGTTTAATTATATCTCTTTTGTAGGGATTGTTGTGGTGGGACACTCGTATGTACGACGAGAATGCCATCAGGATGACATTCTATATATCGATGCGGGAGTCTTATAAGAGTCGTATATACGAGTGGAGGAAGGCGTATCGAATGAATGAGACGATACCTGCTATTGTAGGGGAGACGACTTGGAATAGGTGGCTGTTGGAGTTTCAGCGGCCTAAAGAGGTGGAGAAATCTGAGAAGACCACGCGGAACAGGATGAGCGAGCCCGGCGGCCCTTCGACTGGTATAGCAAAGCATCGAGGCGGGTCTATGCCGGCTAATCGACAGGCGGCCGAGATTGTAAGTCGATGATAATATTTTAAGTAATTAATTATATTATTGAACATGTATAATTTTATGTTTTAATTAATTCATTATATTAAA
>BMAC01000547.1:134276-145805 GCA_014905375.1 Phtheirospermum japonicum
AGTTTATTTGCTTCCTTAAATTCTATGACTATTCACCAATAATAGATAGTCTGCAATTCAATAGATCCTCTACTAGTTAGAAAATCTTTTAATTGAACTCCTTGTTTAAGTCTTCAACTTAAAATCTCATTTTATGTAAATTAGAAAAATAAAATAAAAAATTAACCAATAAACTACATTTAAAAAAAAGGGTACAACAGACAACACTATTATTCACACAAGAAAACTATCAAAATTAGACTGCACCTTTTAAATGCCTAAATCCCTGCCAAAATTGAACCTTTGATCAAGAGTTCAATACACAAAATGCAATTAATCTCATAATCACATAATTAAGAAAAAAATGTATCAAATAAAAATACCAGAGATCATAATCGAGAAAAATACAAGACTTCGCATCAAAGAAATTCCAAATCCCAGTTGCAATTTAATAGAAACAAAAAATAAATAAAGCTTTTAATTGACAAATCACTTTAGTGATCATAAATGGAAGAAACACAGAGCAGACAAGTTTATAAAATCATGCAACTGAGTGATTTTTCCTATTTGTCAAATATAGTGCACTCAACGCCTTCTCTAATCACTTGCACTCCCAAATATAAGAAACTAGTGTAAGAACCCGCGTATTACGCGGGCAGAACGAAATAATACATAATAAACGAAATAGAAAAAAAATATAAATAGTGGAAATAGAATTGTTCATGCAATAAAGAAAAAGTTTATTTGAGGTTCTGAAATATTTCTTTGTACAAAATATTTGTTGTCTTACTAAAATGTTACCATCGTCGTCGCAGGAATAAAATTATTAATCCTTTACGACATAAAATTTTAAATTCAACTCTCAAATAAATTAACATATCGAAACTTCATATGTATTAATATTTTTTTCATTATTAATGTATATATTGTAAATTTATTATTAATGCTTGAAGATAAAAATAACGAAAAAATTATTATAACAATAACTAATGGAAGGAGATTATACAAACCATTAAACTTACCAAATTAACGAAACTTATATTAATGTATTACTCTAATTCATTTTCAATGAAATAATATGTCATATATTTAAATATATAATATTCTATAGAAGATAAGCATATGTTCTCTTCCAACTGAAACCAAGAACCTTTGCGGAGTTTGTTCTGCAGTTTGTAGCGATGGCGCCGTGAGCTGTCTTCGCAGCAGCAGGCCGAGCACCACCGCGACGCCCAGCACCACCGCGAAGCCCAGCACCAGGCCCGCTGTTTAGCCCAAACTATTCTCTCGCTACAAAACGACTCTGCCGAGCCCGAGCCCGAAATCGAAATGGTGCCGCAGGCCGAAGAATGAATATCATAACAAAGCATACACCCTAACGATAAAATTTTGTCATTCAATATAAGGAAAAAAAATTCAACAATTTAAATAAATGAATACTTATTATCAGTAAATTACGCATAACTGGTATATAAAATATGGATTAACAATTTCATTTTCATCAACCTTTAAATCATAAGTTATTGTAATGTTAAACAATATTTTCAACTGATAGACCAATGGAAATATTATAAATTTAAACGGGAAGATTATAAGTGCTTTACTATTGGAAATAGTATAAATGTAAACGAAATTATTATAATCGGTAGACAATTGGAAAGATAATTAATTGAACCATAGGAAAGATTATAATTGGTAGACAAAAGGAAAGATTTTATATATAATCTATAGATTATAATTTCTAGACAAATGGAAAGATTATAACTTTAAACGGAAAGATTAAAATTTGCAGACAAATGGAAAGATTATAACATTAAACGGAAAGATTTTAATTGGTAGATTAATGGAAAGATTATCACATATAAGCGGAAAGATTATAATTTATAGTCAAACATTAAGATTATAAATTTCCATAAATTCTCCGTTGCTCAAGAAAAGAAATCTTTATAATTTTTTCTTCAGTTCGAGAGCTCTCACTTGGATAATATAATTACATTAAAAAGATTAAAAAGATATTGAAAGATTTCTTTGGAGTATGGAACTATATAAAGAAAGCGTGTGTATATGAAGCCTAATATTTACAGATTTCAATTCAAATAAAAGAACATCGATTGCGTATCAAAACAAATTTAATAATATTTTGGTACTCAAATTATCACCATACAATTAATTGATTGTCTTTTTTGGAATTTGACATCTGGTATATTCCTTTCCTTAGATATTCGTTGAATCTTGTATTTTGGTTTATGGTGTATAGATCCAATAGAAGATAAGGAATGAAAGAAACATGCGTATATACTTATCAACTAATAAGATACGTAATAGGTGTAGTTAATTTTGGCAATGTTCAATATTTAAGGAATATACTTATCAACTAATAAACATACGTAATAGGTCAATATTTATAAACATACGTATCAACTAATCATCATAATGTGTAGTTAATTTTGGTAATGTTCAATAATTAAGAAAAAAAATTTACGAAACAAATATATTTATAGATTGATCTGCACTAATTGATCTGCTATACCAAATAATACAGTAGGTATTATGGCAATATAAAAAAAGAAATATCTACTTTAAATATTAATGATTGGTGTAATATTGCCGAATATAATTATATATTTGATTGCAGTATATTCGAAAAAATATAAATGTGATATTCAGAATTTATAAGAAGCGTATAAATATATTATATTTTGCAGTATTAAATTTTTCAAAATTCAAAAAACAATAATTTCTATAAAAAAATAGAACTGAATTAAAGAATAATCTCTAATTTACCCGTCGGATTGAATCTGTTTTTTTTTTCGAGAAATCTGAAATCCGATTATGGCAATTTCCGTATAATTAGTACGAATCATCCATTATATTCGGATCAGCAGAAAAATATATTGATCTGCAAATAAATATAAATAATCGGAATTGTAATTATATTATATAAATCAAAGAATATTATGCAGATTTATACCATTTCATATAAAAATTATATCTCAGATCCATGAACTCGGGAGTAGACCATCCCTGATCTGTAAATAAATAAAATAAGTAAATAAATAACATACATAGAATAGTTATTTTAATTTTTGCAAACGAAAAAAAAATTGAGATCTGAAAATATTGGAATCAATATAATAGGGTTCTGAAAATCCTGTATATAAACTATCCGAGAAATTCATATGAAGAATTAAAGAAAGATATCAGATCTGCAAAGAATTATCCGAGAAAACTCATACAAATAAAAGTCATATGAAGAATTAAAGAAAGATATCCTATATGAAGAATTAAAGAAAGATATCAGATCTCCCCATTCTGTGTATGAACTATCCGAAAAAATTATGTGTATGAACTATCCGAGAAATTCTGCAGGTTAGTTGAGTCTACAATTCTGATTTTTCCAGATCTGCAAAGAATTAAAGAAAGATATCAGATCTTATTAAACATGAACAAAACTATGAGTCGTGAAAAATATATTCACAATTTGTTTCGAGATTAGAAATACTTGAAACGAAAAAAAAAAGAAGAATAAACACGAAATAGAATAGTTGGGGAGGAAATCTGAGCAACATCGTTCAGAAAAATTAAAAAAATAAAATGATACGACAAAAGGCTGCAACACAGTGACCACAAATGGGAGTATTTTAGTGAGAAAATATTTTGTTTTGTTTTGAAGAAAGACAATGGACAACAAGGAAAAAAATTGTTATTTATACCAGGCAAAAAAATCTCTTTTTGGTAAAAAAAATTACGAACCATTAGAAGCTGTCAACTCAAAAACCGAACCTACTATAAGATGACACATGTCATCCGGAGCAGTAGTTAGTTGACACATAGGCTAGGGTGTTAGTAATATTAACAAATAGGTGGATTTAACTAAAATGCTTGTCAACAGAAAGAAATAACGAGAGAGACTTGACATCAAAAATCAATACAAATTAAAAATCAAAATAAAGTAAAACAAAATCGTTTGGCTTAGGACTTAATTGAAGCTAGCAATTAACAAAGTTTAGAATCGAAAACCAAGCAGGGCAATTAGAACATTGGTTGACTTTAACTACAGAACCCAACCCCCGATTATCAAATAATGATAGTTAATACAAGAAATCAATCAATAGTGGAGGAGAAGAAAAAAATTTGGTA
Organism: Phtheirospermum japonicum; assembly: GCA_014905375.1. Classification (NCBI taxonomy): domain Eukaryota; kingdom Viridiplantae; phylum Streptophyta; class Magnoliopsida; order Lamiales; family Orobanchaceae; genus Phtheirospermum; species Phtheirospermum japonicum. The sequence goes on from BMAC01000547.1 coordinate 138,396, forward strand.
ACAATTTGACATGGAAAAGCTGGGGAGAAAAGGAAGATTGGAGGAGGCGGTGCAATGAATCGAACCCGCAGATGGAGCCGTCTTTTATCGGGATCTCATCAGTTTGGAGGGACAGATCATGGGACGGCGGAGGGCTGCAGCGGCAGAGGACCGGAGATTGAGTTGTGCTTGTGGGAGAAAATTTGGGGCTAGGGTTCTGTTTTGTTTTGCATCTGTTCTGTTTTGCACGCACGCGGCCTGTCTATTAATTCTATAATATCTAATATCTAATATATATAATATAATATAATGTTGACTTAGTCAAAGAAAATGAAATGCAAATGCAAATGCAGATGAAATGGAACCACATGCACATGCACACACACGTGAGAGAAAAAGTTTGTTTTAGTTTCTTGTCTTGTAGTGTAGTATAAAATATGTGGATCAAATCAATTAAATAGTATTCTGGATCAATATGGGTTATTGCCTTCATCTTTGCAGATAATAGCGATGATCAATTCCTTTTATTCTCTGAAGCTTAAATACATATAATATATACATATATATTTTCTACATGGTATCAGAGCTTAGGCCTTTGATCCTTCTTCTCCAATATAAAACTCATAGTACGACATCAAAACAAAGCTTCAATGGCGCATAGAATGGCGGTGAATGCTTGGACAGCACTGAACTCGAACACAGCCTCTTCTTCAACAAATCAAATCGCAATTCGAGATGACGATCCACTACATATGCAGAATTCGGATCACCCAGGCATGGCTCTAGTTTCTACACAACTTACAGGTAACAATTTCCTTTCATGGAGCATATCTCAGACCTCAAGCATCTATGTAATCATGAATTGAAAACAAAACCCTGTGATGTATGCCACATTTCCAAACAGAGCAGGCTACCTTTCCCTACAAGTAACATTCAAACAGTGAATGTTTTTGAGCTTATACATGTAGACATATGGGGGCCATACAACAAGTCATCCATCACAAATACTCCTTACATGCTCACTGTGGTAGATGATTATAGCAGAGCCACTTGGACCTTTATGATGAGCCACAAGTCTGACTCACTTTCCATTCTGTGAGATTTCTTCATGATGGCTCCAACTCAATTTGACAAGTCTGTCAAGAGGATTAGAACAGACAATGGTTCAGAATTTTTGGGAAAGGAATGTCAAGAGCTCTTTAAGTCTCTGGGAATTCAACATCAGTACACTTGTGTCTATACTCCTCAACAAAATGGAGTTGTTGAAAGAAAACACAGACATCTCCTAAATGTAGCAAGGGCTTTAATGTTTGAATCAAACATACCTTCAAAACTGTGGCCTTACTCCATTCTTACAGCCACATACATCATAAATATGCTTCCTAGTGCTGTATTGAAATGGGAATCTACCTTTGAGAGGCTTTATAGGTACAAAACTAATCTCTTCTCACTCAGGGTTTTTGGCTGTCTTGCTTATGCAACAAACACCTTGCCACACAAAACAAAATTCACAGCCAGAGCCTCCAAATGTGTAATGATTGGTTATGTCAGTGGTCAAAAAGGATACAGGTTATATGATATGAATTCTGATGTCACATTTACATCCAGAGATGTGATTTTTTTTAGCACATCTTACCATACAAGGAAAGCAAACCACATCCTGAATGCATTCCTCTACCTTGTGTTGATGTTGCAACTGATCCTCCAATATCAGACACACTCATGGATACATCTCAGAATCCCATAACAAGGAAGAGCTCCAGGGCTAAGAAAACACCTGCATGGCATTCATATTATGTAATGATGTAACATCCATACATCCAATACATTTTTATTCATTTATTTAATTATCATCATGCATAAAAGAAATATAATTCTAGTCCCAAGCTCGTCGCCATAAATGAATTCCTATTTTAATTTTAAATAATCTAAGAATGCTATTTAAACGAATTTATAATTCGTTTCCAAATAAAATTATATTATCAACTTCTAAGAAATTATTATTATTATTTAGTAATTTATTTATTTATTTAAATTACTATTGAGTCGTCTATGAAATAATTTCGATTTCTAAAATTATTATAATTCATTTATATATAGTTGTTTTAATAATTTAAAGTACTATTGGGTTGTCAACGGAATTATTTGTTTTAAAACTTAAGTCGTTTATTGGGTCGATTATTTATTTTGGACTTGAAAACGAGCCCATTGACTAGCCCGAGTTCACTAAACAAACAGCCCTAACCTTCCAAAAATAAGTTCATCCTTGGTTTATAAACCAAATTCCATTTCTTTTCTACAGCCCTAACTTTCGTTTCAAACCTGCAGCCCTTTCCACTTTTCTGCACATTTTCAGCATTTCTGTACACGGCCGAAATCAACAGGTAAACATCTTGTGTGTGGAACTTTGTTCAATTTTTCCCATAGCCGATTCCAACAATTAACCACTGCCAAATCAACAAATCACCAACCCCAAACGAGTTTCCGACTGAAACCCCATCAAACCCCAAATCGAAACCCGAAACCCGAAACCCACATCATCATCTAAAACACCAAAATCAACAAACCTTCTCGGCCGCTCTGAACCAAACCAAAACCGAAACGGGTCATGATAACCGCCCGTCTTAGTCGGAACCACCAGCGAACACCAACCCAATCACCCATCGTCGCCAACAACCCGAACATTCAAGACGTAGCCCGACACGTCGAATAATCCGGATCGCCAAGTCATCAACCACCGACTGCCAGCACCATCATAAAACCCAACGAGAGTCGTCCGATCCGAATCTCCATCCGACAACCCCCAGCAGCCCCACGTTTTTCAACATCACCGCCACCCATCGACACCACGCAGCTGAATCGCCGCCGCCTCGCAGATGCCCCAGCCGAATTGCCGACTTTTCCCCGCCGGTGCTGTGCCCTCCATTTTGCCGTTGCTGTCTCCAATTCCTGAAATTTCGAGAAGAAAAATGAAAGCCGCCGAAGAAGCAAACCCACCAGCCGCTGGCCGCCAATTGCCGTCCACCACCGCGCGCCCTCGCCGGAAAAAGAGGCTCGCCGTTTCTATCCGCCCAGCGCCGTCATTTTTTTCAAAGAAGACAGAGAGGGCTTTGCACCCTCCGAATCAGACCTGGCCCCACCGCGTGGCGTTGCTGACGGAAAACGCTGCCGGCAGTCTCATCGCCGCTGTTTCACCGGGGCTGCGTCGCTTGCCAATTGCCAAGGGCGATTTTTATGGTTTGGGGAGAAAGAAGGAAAAAGAGAGGAAACGGGCTGAGGAGTAAAAGGGGCTGGGTTCTCCCATTTTATACCCAGCCCTCTTTCCCAAATTCATAGATTGACCCCCAGCCTTTTTCCACCTTTTCAATTGAACCCCCAGATTTTCAATAACCCCAATTTCAGCCCTCCAATTTATTAAAAACCCCGATCCAGCCCCTGAAACATTTTATGAAAATACATTCCAGTCCACTTTATTTTATTATTATTATTTATATTATTATTATTATTATTAGTATTATATTATTATTATAATTAATATTGCTATTATCATTACTATTATTATTATTTTAAATATGAAAAATACTAATTAAATATATTTTTCTAATTTATTAGGTGACGAGCAATAAGGGGACTTAGGATTTCAACTACGTGCATACCACTCGATTCCACGACAATTTTACGAGGTAGGGACCACTGATCTGTCTTATGTTAAATTCTATGTGCAATGTATATCATGAAATTCTATGTTTATAAAATAATATAGCAGTGGACCGCAAAAGTTGTCCGTGACCGGGGAAAAGGGTCATTGGGTTTATCCCAGCGTGCTATATCCAATGATTAAAACCAGGGGTTTTAAGTGCCTATGACCGGGGAAAAGGGTCATCGGGGAAGCCTATGACCGGGGAAAAGGGTTGTAGGGGAAACCCGCCGCGTTTTAGCTGCAGTCAACTGTCTTTCACGTTAAAATTATGAATCTTTATGGTTAATTGTGCTATTTGTGAGTTGTATAATTTTGCACGAGGTATGTCGGTGTAACTATTGAGTACGTTGAACTCATCCCAAATAAACGACATGTTTTTCAGGTACAAATGAAGATATCGAATGAAAGGGAAACGAGGAGGGGAATAAAACTCTTGATGTTGGATTTATGTCCTTCTAAATTTGTTTTATGTTTTAAATAAAAGTCTTACTTCAAACAAATGCTACATTAACTATCAATTTCAATTGATAGTCTTTGGGTTATTTATATTATTATTTTCCGCTGCGTAAAAGTTGAACCTTTTGAAAATTTTCTATTCTCTTTTGATTTTTATGATAAAATTGTGAAAATTAGACATTTATTGTGACGCCAAGGTCTCTCCATTTGATTGTTTAAAAATATAAATCATTTTTCGACTAAAGTGAAATCGGGGCGTTACAAAGGTGGTATCAGAGCCAAGGTTTTGATTGGTTCTGTAGACTCGTTTCGTTTTTGAAAATCAAAAAGTTTATAAAATAAATATATAAATTACTTAAATAGTTTTCATTCCTCCTCGTCGAACATTCGTTGATATCCTCAAGGTACAAAAATTCATTACAATTATTTAATCATTAATTTACATTCCATGATATACCATGATTGCATTGTATTGGGTATGGATGTTTATACTTTGGATATGATTGCATTGTCTTGGGAATGGTTGATGATGCTTTTGATGTGAATGTGTTGTATTGGGAATGGTTGTTAATGCTATTGGTATGATGACACTCTAAGGCATGGAGGATTTCATTATTTATGGTTTTTCGGAAGTCGACACGATGAGGTTATTTTGCTGACCAAAACATCATTTGTGGCGCTTAGCCAAAGAAGAAACTCCCAAGGAAAACCGTGAAGAGGTTTCCAAAGGGAAGAAGAAGAGGGAATAGGGTTAATGAAGAAAACCCACCCCACTTTGACCAAACGATCATTGAGGCTATGGATACGGTTTTCACCAACTTCTTCCATGCCTTCAAGATAACGGTTTGGGGAATGGAGGCAACAACTCGAGAGCAGTGGATCAGTTCCACCAGTACCGACCACCAACTTTCAATGGGAGAGATGGACCTGATGCAGTGGAGGAGTGGTTTCGATCGCTTGAAAGAATCTTTCGAATGATAGCGTGCGACGACGTGCAGAAGGTCACGTGTGCCACTTTTCAGCTAATTGAAGATGCTGACCACTGGTGGGAAGGTTATTGAAGAACCTATTCAGAGGCGGAGCGAGACGCCTTCACTTGGAACAAGTTCAAGACGGTGGTTATGAAGAAGTTTTTTCCCGCACTCGTATCGCGATCAGAAGGAGACCGAGTTCTTAAATCTCAAACAAGGGAACTTGACGGTCACTGAGTACGAGAGGAGGTTCAACCAGTTGAGCCGTTTCGCTACTCACCTAGTGGACACCGATTTGAAGAAATCGTTAAGGTTCAAAAGAGGTTTGAGGGCTCAACTAGCGGGTATCTTATCAGCACAAGGCGACCTTCCTTACTCGGAGATGGTTAAAAGAGCCCAGGATGTGGAGTCAAGTCTTGGAATGGATGAGGTGAAGCCTAAACCCACAACTTCGGTGGACAAGAGAAAGTGGGTAGGAGGAAGTTCCAACCAAGCCAAGCAACAGAGGACTGGTGACGTGAACAGACAACAGGGGATGGACAACAAGCCCATGTGCCAAAGTTGCGGTAAGAAACATTTCGGAGAATGCCTCCTGAGGCAAGGAAAGTGTTACTGCTGCCATCAGAGTGGGCATACAGCGCCTTTCTGCACCGTGTTCGGTCAACGGCAACAAGGCGGTGGAGTTCCAAGGCCAGGACCGACTACTGGAGGAAATGCTCGAATGTATGCCATGGCACGCAATGAGGCTGAAGAGAATCCTGGAGTTATAACAGGTATGTTAACCGTCTCAGGAATTCCTGCTTTTGTGCTTTTTGATACGGGTGCTTTGCACTCTTTTGTGTCAAAGAAATTTCATGATTTAACTGAAGTTAAGAGCACTAGAGTAGAGGAACCCTTAGAAGTTGGTTTACCATCCGGAGACATGTTGGTCACGAACTCGATGGATAAGGGAGTGAAGATCGATGTAGGAGGAAAGAATCTCGAGGCTGACTTGTATGTGATCGAAATGAGAGATTTCGACTTGATATTAGGAATGAACTGGCTCACGAAATATCAAGCGAAGATACAATGTCGCGAACGAGAGATAACTTTCAAACTCCCTGAAGGTGGAGAGATCAAGTTCTTTGGAGCCAAGACCAAGACYGTGCCACAAGTGATAACAACAATGAAGGCCATGAAGCTGTTGAAGAAGGAGAGATGCCAAGGTTTCCTGGTGAATTTGGTGAGCAATCCAGCGGTCGAGGTGACAACGCACGAAGTGCCCATCGTCCGAGATTTTAAGGACGTCTTTCCATAAGAGTTACCAGGATTACCACCCAGGGGTCAAGTCGAGTTCATAATTGATTTGGCACCAGGGGCAGCACCTATCTCAAAGGCACCATACAGGATGGCGCCGAAGGAACTTCAAGAGCTAAAGGCACAAATCCAAGAGTTATTGGATTTAGGTTTTGTCCGTCCGAGTGTTTCACCGTGGGGAGCACCGGTCCTCTTTGTTAAGAAGAAAGATGGGTCAATGAGAATGTGTATCGATTATAGAGAACTTAATCGACTCACAATAAAGAACAAGTACCCATTACCTCGTATTGAAGACTTATTCGATCAATTGAAAGGAGCAAGTGTCCTCTCTAAGATCGACTTAAGGTCGGGGTATCATCAGTTGAAGATCAAGGAGAGTGACATTTCGAAGACTGCTTTTAGAACGAGATATGGACACTATGAGTTTGTTGTGATGCCTTTCGGGCTAAACAATGCTCCAGCAGTGTTCATGGACTTGATGAATAGGTTTTTCCACCCCTACTTGGATAAGTTCGTCATAGTCTTTATCGACGATATCTTGATCTTTTCAAAGAATCAAGAAGAGCACGAAGAGCACTTACGAATAGTGTTGGAAACACTTCGCAAGGAGAAGTTGTGTGCGAAATTTAGTAAGTGTGAGTTTTGGATGGACCGGGTAGTGTTCCTTGGTCACATCGTCACTGCTCAAGGGATAGAAGTGGATCCATCTAAGGTTGAAGCTATTAATGGATGGGCCACCCCCACAAATGCGAGTGAAGTTCGCAGTTTTCTGGATCTAGCAGGCTACTATCGAAGATTTATCGAAGGATTTTCTAAGATAGCTGTGCCGATGACTCGACTTACGAGGAAAGGGGAGAAGTTTGTTTGGAGCACGAAGTGCGAGGAGAGTTTCCAAGAGCTGAAGAAAAGGCTCACTTCCACGCCTGTCTTGACAATTCCCGATCCAACGGAGGACTTCGTTATTTATAGCGATGCGTCGAAACAAGGTTTGGGTTGTGTCTTGATGCA
>BMAC01000547.1:149869-182765 GCA_014905375.1 Phtheirospermum japonicum
ATAGAATAGCATGTTGGAAATACATAGACATTGACTGCAGCTAGAAACGCGATAACAACTTGTACGGCTACCGGTTCTAATTCATAGTTTTAGAAGAACGTCGACTTTGACTACGCAGCTAGGAATTATATGGTTCAATGTGCTATTTTTGAGTTCTATGATTTAGTTTAAATATGTCAGTGTAACTATTGAGTACGTTGAGCTCATCCCAAATCAACGACGTGTTTTTCAGGTACAAATGAAGATATCGAATGAAAGGGAAACGAGGAGGGGAATGAAAACTGTTGATGTTGGATTTTATGTTTTAATCTTGTTTTACGTTTTATCCACTGTTGAAAACTTGGTTATTTACATTATGATTATTTCCGCTGCGTATTTCTTGAACGTTTCGAAAAATGTGAATCTTTTATGGTAAAATCATGAAAATTAGACATTTATTGTGATACCAAGATTTCTCCATTTAATTATTTAAAAATATAAATCCTTTTTCGACTAATGTGAAATCGGGGCATTACAAATGAGTTGTCACACTAACCACACATATAATCAGGACATGCCCTCCATTGATGAAGGGAAACCATATCCAATTTCCACCTTTCCTCATGTCACCTCTAAGCTCTTTACTGAGGACTATCTGGCTTTTCTAACCAACATTGACAAAATCAGAGAACCATCTACCTATAATCAAGCTTGCAAATCCAATGAACGGACACTTGCAATGGACAGAGAATTGCAGGCCCTAGAAAATAACTAGACATGGACTTTGACCACCCTGCCTCCAGGAAAACAACCCATTGGTTGCAAGTGGGTGTATAAAGTGAAAATGAATCCAGATGGTACTGTGGAAAGGTACAAAGCCAGATTAGTGGCTAAAGGGTTTCATCAGATACAAGGCATAGATTTTTTTGATAGTTTTTCACCTGTTGCAAAGCTTGTTACTGTCAGACTACTCATTGCTTTGGACACCTCCAAATCCTGGCCACTCCATCAACTGGATATAAATAATGCATTTTTTCATGGTTATCTCCATGAAGAGGTCTATATGGTTCCACCTCCTGGCTACACTAAGGCTACTTCAGGACAAGTTTGCAAGTTAAACAGAAGTCTCTATGGAATGAAGCAGGCATCAAGGGAGTGGAACAATGAATTCTGTGCTAAACTACTATCTTTTGGCTTTATCCAATCAAGACATGTTCACTGCCTTTTCACAAAAATGACAGGCACTACCTTCTTGGCCCTTTTGATATATGTTGATGATGTCTTAATCACTGGAAATAATCTTACTGAGATCACTGAGTTGAAGACTTACCTAGATACCCTATTTACCATTAAGGATCTAGGTCCAGCCAAGTACTTTCTGGGAATTGAAATTGCAAGGGGATCACAAGGTACATATCTACATCAAAGGAAGTATATTCTTGACATCTTAAAAGACACAGGGCTAACTGGCTGCAAACCTGAGGCATCCCCTTTACCAATTGGCTCCAGACTTGCTGCAGATTCCACTAAACCTTTTGAGGACCCTGCTAAATACAGGAGGTTAGTTGGCCGTTTGCTCTATCTAAATTTCACCAGACCGGATGTGACTTACTATGTTCAGCAACTTAGCCAGTTTGTTAATTCTCCCTTTACTGATCATTGGAATGCTGATTTACATCTGGTCAGGTACTTGAAAAATAATCCTTCACAAGGCCTTTTCTATCCCAGTCATTCTACTGAAACCCTAACTGCATACAGTGATGCTGACTGGGGATCATGTCCAGATACAAGGCGCTCTCTTACAGGTTATTGTATTTTTCTTGGACAAGCATTGGTTTCTTGGAAAACAAAAAAACAAACTACAGTTTCCAGATCTTCTGCTGAGGCAGAGTATAGAGCTTTGGGTTCCACTGTTTGTGAGCTAAAATGGATTTCCTATATTGCTGCAGATTTCCTTCTTCAGATCCCTCGCCCCATACCACTTTGGTGTGACAACATGGCCGCACTTCATATTCTTGAGAATCCCATATTTCATGAATGAACAAAACACCTTGAAATCGATTGTCATTTGGTACGTGATCATTTCAAAAATCGCTTCCTCCAGCCCCGGTTTATCTCCTCTTCCTTGCAACTGACTGATTTGTTCACCAAGACCTTGCCTACTCCTCAGTTTCATCTTCTTCTTGGCAAGATGGGCATTGTCAACCATCACAACCCATCTTGAAGGGGGGGTGTTGACTTAGTCAAAGAAAATGAAATGCAAATGCAAATGCAGATGAAATGGAACCACATGCACACACACGTGAGAGAAAAAGTTTGTTTTAGTTTCTTGTCTTGTAGTGTAGTATAAAATATGTGGATCAAATCAATTAAATAGTATTCTGGATCAATATGGGTTATTGCCTTCATCTTTGCAGACAATAGCGATGATCAATTCCTTTTATTCTCTGAAGCTTAAATACATATAATATATACATATATATTTTCTACATATAATATAATGCATATATAATCTTCGGTCGGTTCGGTTTCTTCGGGTTTGGAAAACCCAAAACCGAAACCGACCGACAAAACCAAAAACTTGAGGAATCCAAACTGAAAATTTAAAAACCGAACCGAAATGTATTTTTCGGTTGGTTCGATTTTTGGTCGAATTTTGCACATACCCTAGTCTGAACAGATGCTTTTGTTCATGGAACAGACGTCGTGATCTATATTTGTATAAACAATTTTTCTACTCTTTAATAAAATTTCGCATTTTATTAAATAAAAAGGCAGTGACATATTGATATGTCTTGGTATGTGCTTACGGTACTTAGTTGTAATGCCAAAATTTTAATTTGAATAAAAATAGTACTTGATTGAATAAGGAAAGTAATTAGTGTGAAAATGAACATTATCTTGTTCAGTGTATTTACGGTACTTAGATTTGAAATCAAACATACATGAAGCAACAAAAAGAAAAAAAGAAAATAGGATCAGAGAGCCATGTAGAAGAGATATTCGTGTAATTATAATTATGTTGATATAAAAGAAAATATGTTGATTTGAAATGAAGCCCGGTGGGTTCTTAATTAAATTATTAATAGGCATAAAATGAATTAATTTTCATCAAGGGAAATTTGTGAGTAACTAAAAAGTATTTAATTCCTTCTTAATTTCAAAACACCCAATGCTTTGCTCAAAGATGTCCCTTAGTTAGATTTGCTCAAAACACACACACATTCTATATATGTCTATATGATGCCATCAAATGTATTGTAAAAAAAAAGTAAAATAAGTAAAACATAGGCTAAATTCGGAGGCTCTCGGTGGTTTTGTTAACGAGAGTTTCTCCTCTTTATGCTTGGAGTCCATCCTATAGGATTTCTTATTTGTTTTCTCTTATTATTAAACTATATGTATTTATAAATTTTATACTTTAAAATAAGGATATTTTTTACGACTCAAATTTTTTAAAAAATATTCGATCACTTATAATAGTATAAATAAATAGATAAATAAAGATAGAAAAGTGACATACATACCCGTTGTACTTGTCTGTCGACAAGCATCCTAAATTTCCCATAATTCAATTACATTCATCCATTTGAAGTACAATAGAGAATACAGTAATACTTTAGCCACACTATGATGTACTTTTTATTATAAAAATAATTTATATCAACATAATTATACGATTAAAGAATCATACTTTAACCAAAAAAATTAATATTTATAAAATAAGTTTTAAAAAGCTTATAAAATGAACTAAATAAATTTTAAAAAATTGCATTTAAATTATAAATATTTTTAAATAAAACTAAATATTAAAAAATGCCACAAACACCATATGTAATATAAATAGTATAACATAAATTAAACGATTAAGAGTTCTAATTAAATAATAAATAATATTTAATAAATAAAAAAATTTAAAAAATTATAAAATAAATCATAAAATTATATGAAGTAAGTTATGAAAACACAATAAATATATTTAATTACGAATATTTATTAAATAAAATTTAAAAATAAAAAAAGTCATGAAGATAGTGAAACTGTAAATAATATAAAATAAATCTTATTTTTCTAAAATTGGATAGAATAATAAAAGAATAATTAAATCCTAAATAATTATTTACTAAATCCAAAAAATAAAACACTTAAAATGATAATAAACCAAATCAGAAGCAATCATGAATTCTAAAATAATAAATGTGAAATATATGTTTTAACTTTAAATAATATTTAAAATTAAATAAAATAAGAAAAAATAGAAATAATATAATATAATACATTATAAATCTGAAAATACTTTGAAATAAGATAAAATATAATAAAATTATAATTAAGTTTTAAATACTTATTTTAGAAAAACTAAAATAAAAATAAAAACTATAAATATTATAAAAACAATATAATAAATTAGAAATAATATAAACTTAAATAAATAATTATATAAAATTTAAGTCTAAATAAATGGTTGTCTATTGAAAGTTGAAAATGAAACAAGAAAAAAGTTCAAAAAATTATTAAATATGATAAATAAATCTTAAAACATATTGAAATCAGATAATAGCATACTTAATTAAAATTAAATTCTAAATAACTATCTCCTAAAATTTGGTAATTAGATAATATATTAATATTTAAAAATATATAAAATATTAAAAAACGAACAAAGAAAAGCACCAAAGAAATGAGGCGCCGTATCACATAATTAGTTGATGACTATTGTAGTCTGTTTCATTATGTTTAATATTTTTGGAATTAGCTCGGTAACTGACTTGGGATAACCACTGAGTAATCGAGTTTACTTAAAATCATAGTAACTAGTCATAATATATTAAAATACAAATGTTCATAAATAATTACTTAGTTATAAAATTTAAAATAATTAATTAAATTTTTTATGTTATGTGATTACTACATATAGTTTTGATTTTAAATCTTAATCGAATAGTTGTATAAAGGAATTTATCTTTATCATATGTTCTAATTTACAATTAATATAATTTTTAAATTATTTGGGGAAAACAAACAACCAAGAAAAAGAATAAAAAGAAACGTCATGGTTAGATTTTTGACCCTTTTTGGGTCAAAGCTTTGGTCATCTGATTCCTAGTCGAGTAACATATAGACCAATAGTATAGAAAAGATATGACTCAGTTGGATTTATCCTTGTATCACCAGGTTTAGTCCAATAACAAGATTATAGAATAAAAGACAAACTTTTATTACCGATTTTAACGTTCTTCATCTTCGTTGCCTCATTTTTAAGATTTTACTTATATTAACTTTTTTTTATAACAAACTTATTAAAGAATGGTTTAGAATCTAATTATAATTTTTTATAATTTTGTTAATCATTTTATTTTATTTTTAATTTTATATTTCTCTCAATTTTTAGTTTTTCTTTTCTATTTACGTAATAATTTTTATAGGATGTAATGATAAATTCTTATACCTATGAATTCACAATTCTTTTATTTGACTGGTGAGGCTAAAACAAAAAATAATTAATTATAATAAATAAAATCTATAATTTAGGATTCAAATTTGGATATTGCAAATATTCAACTCAAGTAGACAAAAAATGAATCAAAATAACTTTATTTAAAGTTCTATTTTTTTTCCAGAGCATTCTCAATATTATGCTTTGAAGACGACTCAAACCTCCACGCTCTTTAGCACGAGATTTTGAGTCTCGCGCACGACTCCTAAGTGATAAAAGACAGAAGAGCGCATCTTCTTTCTTTTTTGATTATCTTCCTCACGAATGTATAAGACCGAATCCATTCGATTTCTAAATAAGATTACAAATCCTTAACTTTTCGAGGAATCCTCCATCAATGGTTGTGATTGACTGATTTTTCCAATCTTTTTGACCTTGGTTCCATAGGAGCAAGTAAAAAAGTTTGAGAAATAGAATCATCTAATTTAGTTCGTTCTCAATAGCCATGAAATGATCATTTTAGGGTGATCCTTTTGTCGACAGATGCTTCTATTACAGTCGTAGTCTCTGAAGGATTAAAACCAACTATGTATCATCTACATCGAGAATTCAAGTATTGGATACGTCATTAGTCCGATCCTTTTTAGGAACTACCCGTATAACGAACTTGTAAAATGGATCTATTTATCATAAAGAGATTCGTCAATCCCGACCCTGCTTCACCTTAGTTAGAAGCGGGAAAGGGTTAAAGGGGTAGGACTGCTATTGGACAGTACCACCACTCGATGACTCTCCACTGACCGCAAACTATTTCCACCGCCTTCACCTGCTCGCCACAGAGCGCTCATGGCTATTGTCTATCCTCTCAACTCAAGGTCTTCCTTAATTTTATTTCAATTTATTTTTATTAGCTAGGGTTTGGTTTTGTTGATTTAATATTTTTTCTAATATATTTGTGTAAATATAATAGTAATTGAATTGTGTACGTGAAATCTCAAGTTGTTTTAGTGGTGGAACTTAGACATCTTTGGTCAGGATTCACGATAGACTCGAGATGGGTAATATTATTTTGAAAGGGGGTTTCGAAGGAAGATCTTTGAGTGATAATTTCTGACAATGTAGTTTGGATTGTCCGAATTTAATTTTGTTAATTATGAATCAAGTGCCAAGTTATTATGGTGGATTTTGTTTCTAACTGTGGGAAGAGATATGTGGTATATTTTGAGGTGCAGGCCCTACTCTGGAAACGGAGAGACTTTGATTTTATGTTTTGGGGTAATTCGAATATGTATATTTTTATATATGTACAAATAGTATAAGGTTAGTTAAGAAATGATTTGGCTCGAAAACCTTAGCTGCTGTATTACGTAATGAGAGTTTATATACAAAACCCTAAAAGACATTTACAAGGAAAACAAAATAGTGTACATAAATACAATATATGCAATATATCCTAATACTCCCCCTCAAGTTGGAGCATGGGGATCCCGAATGCCCAACTTGCCCAGTAAAAGGCGAAACTGTTGAGAGCTAAGGGTCTTAGTAAGGATGTCAGCTGGCTGAGAGTGAGTACGAACATGAGCAGTGCGAATAGTGCCAGCAAGTAAGAGATCTCGAATGAAGTGACAGTCCACCTCAATATGCTTAGTCCGATCGTGGAACACCGGATTAGCGGCAATGTGAAGAGCATCCTGACTATCACAAAACAAACGCATGGGAGCCAAATGAGAGATGCCGAGAGAACGAAGTAACTCCTTGAGACAAATAAGCTCACAGCAAGCGCTTGCCATGGCACGATATTCAGCTTCAGCAGATGACCTGGAGACCGTGTGCTGTTTCTTAGTCTTCTAAGAAACCGGAGAGGATCCAACCTGAACAAAGTAACCAGTAACTGAAAGACGTGTTAGAGGACACGTCGCATAATCAGAATCACAGAAAGCTGTAAGCTCCAGACTGTTGCTGGAAGACAAGAAAATACCCTGGCCTGGATGACTCTTGAGATACCGAAGAACGCGAACAACAGCATCCCAATGGTCAATAGTAGGCTCCTGCATGAACTGAGCAAGAGTATGGACAGCAAAGCAAATCTCAGGACGAGTAATGGTCAAATAAATCAAGCGACCAATCAGCCGACGATATCTACCCGGAGCATCAAACAGAGGTGCAGATGAGAGTGCAAGCTTATGGTTTTGTTCCATCGGGAACTCACAAGGCTTAGCTCCAAGTAAACCATCCTCAGATAGAGTTTCAAGAGTATACTTCCGCTGAGATAAGAACAAACCATCAGCAAAACGAGCAATCTCAATACCAAGGAAGTACTTGAGAAGACCCAGATCCTTCATATGAAAACATGAATTCAACTGACCCTTAAACTTGGCAATAGCAGCAGAATCGTTCCCAGCAATAATAAGATCATCAACATAAACCAGAACATGCAGCCAGAACGTGTAAAAGAGAACAAGGAATAATCAGCACGAGACTGAATGAAGCCAAACCTGAGCAGAGCCGCAGTCAACTTAGCAAACCAGTTCCTAGGCGCCTGTCGAAGCCCGTATAAAGAGCAATTAAGCCTGCAAAACTTGCCAGAAGGGTTAGAAAAACCAGGAGGAGGTCTCATATAAACTTCCTCATGCAAGTCGCCGTGTAGAAAAGCATTATGAACATCCATCTGATGCAATTCCCAGTTCTGAATAGCATCTACTGCAAGAAAAGTGCGTACAGACACCAGTTTGGCCACAGGGGCAAACGTCTCCTTGTAGTCAATGCCCGCTTTCTGATTGTTTCCAAGAACCACCAATTTGGCTTTGTACCTCTCAATAGTACCATCAGATTTATACTTGATCCTGTAAACCCATTTACAACTAATGGGTTTCTTCCCTGGAAGGAGGTCAGAAAGTGTCCAATCCCGTTTCGTTGCAAAGCATCAATCTCAGCTTGCATGGCAGCTTTCCACAAAGGATCAGAAGCAGCAGCAGCAAAAGTAGTCGGTTCTGGAACAGACTGAATAGCAGCAATAAAAGCAACATGTGCAGGCAAAAAACGTAAGCAATTAACATAATTAATTATAGGATATGATGTACCTGATAACCGAGACGGTTGAGATAAAGGAAACGAAGGGGCCACACAACTACGCACAGTGTTACAGACATAGTCTCTTAACTTCACAGAAGGAGTCCTGTCGCGGGTAGAATGACGAGTTGATTCTTGAACAGTGACGGGATACCTATCAACTGTTTGCGTGGGGGCCAATGTAGAGCTAAAGTTAGATATGACTTGAATAGAATCAGAAGGAGATGGAACTCCACTCCCCCTGACGTCCATCTGCATTGGGGGCATTTGTGGAGTTAAGGTCGAGTTCTTGAACGGAAGCAGGAGGAAATTGAATCTCACTCCCCCTGACATCCGTCTGCGAATGGGAAAGAGGGTCACAGGTATCATCAAAAATAGAGGGATGAGGCTCTGCACTGGATTGTGCAGCTGGAGAAGAAATGGGCTGAAAAGGATATTGTGTTTCATAAAAGGTAACATCAGCAGATACAAAACATTCATGGGTCTCTAAATCATACATTTTCCAGCCTTTCTGTCCTCTAGAATAACCAAGAAAAATACATTTTCGGGCCCTAGGTGCAAACTTATCAGTGGAACGTGGGATAGTAGAAGCAAAACACAAGCAACCAAAAACCCTCAATCGATCAAAATCAGGCAAACATCCATGTAAAATTTTAAAAGGAGTTTTATTTTGAAGAAGAGGAGTTGGAGTTCGATTTATCAAATAAGCTGCAATCATAATGCAATCAACCCAAAATTCTAAAGGAAGATGAGCATGAAAACGAAGTGCTCGAGCAACATTCAAAATATGCCTATGCTTTCTTTCTGCTCTACCATTCTGCTGAGGAGTACCAACACAAGAAGTTTGAAAATCAATTCTATATTGGTTAAAGAAAGAACGCATACAGGTAAACTCAGTTCCATTATCACTGCGAAAACTCTTTACTTGTTTTCCAAATTGATGATTAGTCATGGCACAAAAATTAGCAATTAAAGAGGCAACTTCCATTTTATTAACCATAAGATGAATCCAAACTCCTCTAGAAAAATCGTCCACCAGAGTTAAAAAATAACGGGCTCCTGTAACAGCAGGAGTCATATAAGGACCCCAAACATCACAATGAACAAGATCAAAACAATTCTTAGAAATTGACTTAGAAGCATAAAAAATAGATCTAGTTTGCTTAGCCCTATGACAACTATCACACGGGTCTAAGTGACCATTTATTTGAATATTAGGTAACTGCTGAAGTACAGAAAGGGAAGGGTGACCAATACGGGAATGCCAAAGGGATGCAGAGTTAGCATCAATCCGCGAAGCAAGAGCTACCGTAGGTGCCACACGCAGCCAGTAAACCCCATTTCGTTCCTCACCGGCTCCAATCAAGGTCATCGTAGTACGATCCTGTACAAGACATAGCTTATCAGTTAGCGTCACAATGCAATTCTGATGTTTAAGCAATTGATAGCATGAAATCAAGTTACAAGTCAATTGAGGAACAAGTAAAACATCTCTCAAAATCAAATGATCACTGAAATGAACAATTCTAGCACGACAAGCCGAAGTCGACGACCCATTAGGCAATAAAATCATCGATGTGTCAACGTTCTTCAAATCAGAAAGCAATGACGCATCACCCGTCATATGAAAGGAAGCACCAGTATCCAAAATCCAATTAGAAAACATACCCGTTGCATTTCCGGCATTGCCAGAAGCTGACTGGAACATAGTAATGAGATGCTGAAATTGAGATTCAGACAAACCAATTCCCGCGCGATCTGCAGCGGAGAAGTTGCCGCCTAGATCGGATCCCGAACCCGTGATCTCTCCCTGGGCCGCGTTAGCCTGGCCGCGCCCACGGGGCCTCTGCTGCGCACATTCCAGACCAGGAGACGAACCACTTGGAGCAGCAGCAGCAGCGAGTCTTGATTTATGATTGGTGATACGTTCTTCTGTCCACCAATTGGGATAACCGAGTACTTGAAAGCAAGATCGGGACTCATGCCCGACTTGATTACATATCGCACAAACAGGCCTGTCCTGCCGACGCCTACTATCGCAGCGAGGCTGGCTGGAGTAGCGACTTCCAGTCCCGCGATCTGCAGTTTCCAGGCGTGATCAGTGTTCTAAAAATCGCTAGGCGGCCGCTAGGCGCCAGACCAGCGCCTAGCGCCTAGGGCGCCTAGGCGGTGCCTAGGCGGGGCCTAGAATTGAGAATAAATACCCTAATTTACAATATTACATCCAACATTTAATAGTTCAACATACTACCTGCTACACAATAAAGTATATGACTATTCAAAACTAAAAGTAATGATCATAAGTTCAAAACTATTGTTCAATTCAAAGTTCAAAACAATATAAATCCATAGCACATATTACAAAATCAAAATAACTAAATAAGGGCAAGAGTTCTCAGTCAGTTTCTGTTCTGTTCTGTCCCAATTCTTGCCCCGTAACAATTGAATTGACTTTAAAAAAATTTAAAACCAAAACGACGTCGTCTTGGATAAAAAAAATAAAAAATAAAAAATAAATAAAAAATTGGATTGCCTGGCGCCTAGCTGGCGCCTAGGCGGCGCCGAGTTCCCCCGGCAATTTTTTTGCCCGATTTTCAAAAATCGTGGGCGGTTCGAGGGCGCCGAGCGCCTAGGCGGCTGCCTAGCCCGATTTTTAGAACAATGGGCGTGATCCGCTGGGACTAGATTGGGCAGCAAACTCCCCTCCTTCATACCGCGACTCGCGGTCCGAAGTCACTGTCCGCTGGCATTCATCTTGAATGACCAGCGTATAAGCCCGATTCAAGTGCGGTAAAGACTCTTGCGCTAGTACATGGGACCGAACAGTAGCAAAGGAATCGTCCAGGACCATGAGGAAGTGATGGATCCGTTCCTCATCGCGTTCCCGACTCAAATCTTCAGCCCACTTGCACTCGCACTTCCCGCAAGTACAACTACGAGCACTTTGATAGTTTGCCAATTCATCCCAAATTTTCTTCAAAGCGCCGAAATAAACGGCGACACTTCGTCCTCCTTGAACACACCGAGCGAGATCGGACCACAATTGATGAACCCGCGGTCCATTCCTGATGGAAAAATGCTGCTTCAAGTCGTCCCATAGATCCTTAGCGGACTCAAAGTAAGTGATCGTCGAATGTAACGACTCTTCAATGAACTGAATAATCCACCCAACGAGCATGAAATTGACGCTCCACCAATCTTCCATCTTGTTCAAATCAGCAGGCCTCTTGATCGTTCCGTCGATAAATCCGATCTTCTGTTTGCCCCGAACGCATTACGGATGCATAACTCCCACTCTTGGTAATTGTCTCCTTTGAGAACGACATGGCAAATCTTCTTCCCGGGATGGTCTGACGGATGAAGATAATATGGAGAATTCGGTTTCAAATTCTCCTCTTTTCCTGGCATGGTGGTAACTCACACAGCAACAGGCGAAAAAAAAAGAATGAGTAGAGGGGCAAAACCGGTGGAGTTCCGGTGGTGGTGATGAGCGGCGGCTCAATTAGGGCAGAATTGAGAAAATCTAACCTCGCTGTGATACCATAAGAAATTATTTGGCTCGAAAACCTTGGCTGATGTATTACGTAAGAGAGTTTATATACAAAACCCTAAAAGGCATTTACAAGGAAAACTAAACAATGTACATAAATACAATATATGCAATATATCCTAATATTAGTATTACAAGGGATTTAATTCAATCCTAACTGCCTTAGAAAAAGAATCTTAACAACTCCCGACAAGCCAAAAGGATTAAGGGGCTTTTACCAATTAGGCCAAAAGTAAAGAACCATATTCCATTTAGGCCAACCGTTTTTTTATATGTTTTTTATATTTAACTCATATAAATACATTACAAATTTACCCATATTGTAACTAAATTAATACAAACTATCTTCTGCAAATCTCCAACTTCACGAAAAAACTATCTGCACACAAACTTTTATTCTCTGATTCGATGTATGGTTTCACATGCCATTACAATTCACACAATTTCCAAAATACAATTCACACAATTTCCAGAATTGGAGCAGTTCGAATTTCATATTTTCCTTTAAAATTTCATACTAATAAAACTTTGTACTAATTTAACGGGATATAAGAATTTCATACTAATTTGGAAAGACCTTTTAAAATTTCATACTAATTTAACGGGATTTGATTGATCCTTTTAGGATACGATTGAGTTTCTTTTCTAGAATTTAATTTCATACTCTCTTCTTATAAATTTTCATACTTATTTTTTAGTTAACGGGAGTGATTGAGTTTCATACTTATTTTTTAGTTAACGGGAATGATTGAGTTTCATACTTGTTTTTTAAGAATTTCATACTTATTTCTATTAAGTTTTAGAATTTCATAAAATTTCATCCCCGCACAATTTTATGAAATTCTAAAAATTCATAGAAACAAATATGAAATGCTTAAAACATATGTATGAAATTTAATCATGCCCGTTAACAACAAAAAAATAAGTATGAAAATCTATGAGGAGAGAGTATGAAATTAAATTTTATGAAATAAACTCAATCATATCCATTCACATACTAAAAGGACCATTCAAATCCCTTTAAACTACCAAATTCGTATGAAATTCTCAAATCCCGTATGAAATTTTAAAAGACTTTATTTTGAGTTCGAAATTTGTGAGATGATGGTGAAAAGCGACTTCCACGGATCGGGATGGGAAAATAAATATGAAACAGAATCATGGGAAAAGGTAAAAGGTATCGTGAGTTTATTTAGGGGCAATATAGTCCATTTCTACCTACCATTTATTAATTAATAATATTAATTTGGCCTATACGGGACAAAACTAATTAAAATGATTAAATGGTAGATACAAGTTTGATTTTGTCACTAAATGATAATTTCCCCAAGGATTAATGCATTGTCTTTCTGTATTTGGCCTTGTCGACCCCTATAACTTACTGGATTATTTTTAATGTCTTCACAAAATTCGTAAATTGGATTAGGTCTCTTATACACAAAACTCACCTCATCATCTATTTCCAAGAGAAAGTAATGCTTAAAACTCTAAGACTGCGCATTGCCCTTGTCCAGTTTCTGCACAACAGCATTTCCTTCTGTTTTCAATCATTTCACCATTTTAAACTAAGAATTTAGTTTAGGTGTATTCATGAGACTCATACATACGTGTCTTGGATTTCCATAGCCATTAGAATCACCCCATAATAATATCCTAGTAAAATATATGCTTAAATTACGAATGCTTCACAAATACACAATGTTGTTGTCCTGTTTATATGCAGCAACTCTACCTTTTTTCAGTAGTTGCTGGTTAATTTGCTATAATTCATATTAAACCATCAAATATGGTGATATTACTAAAATATATAGTCCCAATTGATTATATGGTTATTCCAAACATTATTGTGACGTTACTTTGTATTAGTATGATTTTTCTTGTATATCTTGTTGTACATTTCATTTGAAGTACTAGGCCAAGGATCGGGTTATATAAAATACCTTAGGTATGGTCCGAGACTTTCAAGTAAATGCAGCACGTTGAGTGATTTGACTACCCAACACTTGCAAAAGTAACTTGAAGAAACATAAGAAAACTACTAGGTTAAGAATCTCAAGTGAGTTAGCTTAAGGACGAACTCAGTGGCTAAAAAATAAACTAGGTTATCAAGGTTAATGCATCAACAAGCTTATCGCCTTTATGGTTGCTAGTGCTTTGAGTGGGAATAGTATATAGGCCAAAATAATCACGTAAGTAATAAGTTTAAGTTTGAATATTATTAATTATTAGATATTTTTACAATATTTATTTACTAATGTATGTAAACTAATTTAGAAATTTAAGTTCCGCAGGTTGGTCTTTTCATACATGGATGAATATGGATCAAGTAGAAAATAGTTTCCCACTTTTGTTTGCCATTGTGTAATGTGGAAGAACCCATACACTTGATATTAACATATTTTGGGCTATGCTTTATATTTAATTATGTACTCTTTTGGTTAAGGCATTTAAAGTTTTGTTTTTAATGTTCCAAGTACTTAAGTTTCCATTTGAAATATGGATATTTTATCAATCTTCTTAATGACAATCTTAATTTGCTAAGTACGCATATTACATTTTATTTTTATATTCTCACGTTTAATTATGATTAGTTATGTGACAATAGATTTTATCACCACATTTCCAGAATATGTCACTTAAATCGAACTATTTGTGATGAATGGTTTGTCACCACATAAACCTATTTAATGGCAATAAATATTGACACCACATATTTTTCTCAGACCATCATCATACATGTATCTTTTGTGACAATTATAATATTTATCACATATATTGTTTCGTCATTTTGAATATACACATTAAGTGACTACCATATTTTACGATTACACAACAAGTGTTTCATGATTAATTATATTATATATTATGAATATTAAACATAATTTATGACAATCAGAGCATCATTAAAATTCGATGGACTTGACAATATAATTATGTTTGTCATTAAAATCAGAGATTTTGATGACAAAGTGTAGGTTCGCCATTTAGAACTTTAACATATGATGATGATATATAGACTTTAAGATGAAAAATATATAATCATATAGGTGAAAAAATAGTCATCACTAAAAGTATAACATATGATGATAATGCTCATTAGCATCAGCAAAAGTAACACATTTAGTGACGGATAAACATATTTGTCATTTTATACCTTTTATGATGCTGCTACCATGACAATCGTTGTGACCCTTGAATTTCACCACGAAATAGTTTTTATAACGAAAAGTAAGCTTTATATGATGAAATATCTCGTCACGTTATCTCAAATTTCTTATAGTGTAAGTAGGGCCTGCTTTAAAAAAAAAGTCATGTTAAACTACATCGGTTCTCAAGAAACCGATGTCATATGTCCTAACTACAAAAGAGGATTTAACATCGAATTTCTGTATACATTTAACATCGATTAATGTCTAAACTGCCGATGTTAAAAGTCACGTCGGATTTTGTAAAACTGAGGTGACTTTTTACATCGGCAGTTTAGCCATCGGTCTAAGAACTAATGGTTAAATGTTTTTTGCGATACTTTAACTATGTGTGTGTGTATGTGTGTGTGTGTGTGTGTGTGTGTGCGCGTGTGCGTGTGTATATACACACACATATATCAAAGATTTGTGATACTTTAACAATATATTGTAAAATAATATCGATGTAAAAATAGAAAACATATATGAAATTTGTGATTTTTTACTATAATTTTTTGATAATTTAACAACCTTTTGTTATACTTGAAGTAAATATTGTAGAAAATATAGATTTTAAAAAAGTCAGATGTTAACGATCCATAATAATAGTTTAACTATATTGTTTGATACTTTAACAATATTTTATGATAGTTTAACTAAGTATTGTAATAAATATAAATGTAAAAAAATAGATATCAAAAATCATTAATACTTTAAATATGTTATTTGATATCTTAACAATAATTTCTTGATACTTTAACTATCCATTGCAAAAAAATATTTATGTAAAAAAAATTGAATATTAGAAATATGTGATATTTTAATTATATATTTTGATACTTTAACAACAGTTTGTGTTATATTAGCAAACAATTGGAAGTATCATAAAAGTAAGAACACTTTCTCTTTCAAATTTTCTTCATATTATTACTCCACAAACCATATCAGAAACTCTCCATCTTTTTTTTAAAAAAATTTGGGTCAAAAAGATAACAATAAATTGAATATAGTCAACGGAGAAAATACAATCAAGGAGGACTAAAGAGCCCAGGATTCTATCGGATACAACAACGGAAACATCCAACATGAATATGGTCTAGAACACAAGGGGAAAAATACACAGAGGAAATACCTCATCTTTTAAGAGTAGAAAAGGACAACAAGAAACTACCAAAGTAAAATAAAAGATTTCAAAAGCCTCCGCATCAAACCACAAAATGAAAGCAGTTGCAGTAGACAAAAAGCAATAAGAATAGTCACCCAAACATATGCACTAGCCTCTTCATAGATTTCCTCCTTTTACTTAACATCAAAAATGCTAAATAATTTTATAGCGTATGCCTTAAAGGGAAGCATCAACATGTGATTACTAATCTTAAACCTTAAAATTATTGTTCTTGCAGTTTGTCAAGGAATCGGATGGTATAAGAATGCAACTTACTACAACTAAAGCAACTGCAGATGCGAGTGCATAACTTGCTTAATTTGCCCAAATACAGTCGTACTTTCTCAGTTGTGGATCCAGTCCTTAATTTTATAAACCCGATTCCAAGTCTCACAGAACTAAACTTATAAAGAAAGAGTTGTACAAATCGATACCGAAGAGTTTAATCTCGAAATAATGAGAAATAAGTTTCTCCAAAAACCAAGGGTTCTATGGTGATTTTCCCCCTCTCTCCAAATGACCATCCTTAGTTACCAAAATAGTGCTGTCTAATCCTACCTCACTTCCTTAATCTCAAACTACCACAATTCCAATTCATCGAGAAAACACCACAAAAGGTCTGCAACGACGCAATCGTAGCCATTATTATAGCAAATTCAGTTCTACTACTTGTAATTGCATCATATTCGGAGGCTTACTTTAGTGGTAAAAATTCTTGGGATTTAAATTTATTAATTTTAGAGAGGGGTGAAACGGTTGTGTATGTGTTTATGTGTGTCTGTATGTGATAGAGACTTGTGTTGATGCTGACCGTTCCTTATCGCGACTGAAAGGGAGCACTTCGCTCTGAGGGAAAATAAAAATATTTTGCATCTGTTTGTCTTCATTCTTTCTTCTTCTTCTTCATCCTCTGAACCAACCTTTTCTTAAATTATTTGTTTAAATCTTTTGACCGCACACTGCAAGCGGTATATTAGTTTTATTTTATCTTTGATGTGACCAAAAAAATTGGTGCTTCAAGAATAGAAAGTACTGACCTTGAATATGTAGTTAGCGACCTGATAGATCTCTAGCAGGCTCCTGACAACCTGATCAAACCTGGCTGTGTGAAAGAGTGGTTTTAGCGGTGATGAATATATCAAGTGGTTCTATGGCTTGGTATTATGGGGAATCGACTCAATTGACGAATCAAGGTGTTTATAGCTTTGAAAATTTAAAGAAAATGAAAAATAAGCAAATAAACTAACTAAACTACACTAGGAAATAAAATTGCAAGTTGGTCATATGCCTCGTCGTATGCCTCGAAATGAAAATGCAAAGCAATAATGAAAATAAGCAAGAACAAGCAATGTTTCATCAAGTACAAGCATAAAAGCTTAAGGTACAACCATGCTTGCATGAACATAAAAACTTGAATAATGCAAATTGATAAAAATCGAAAACATGAATACAAAGGGCAATGAAGATTGACGTTAAAGTTTAAAACTTTACGAGAATTAACAAGCAACAAAGTATAGATGTAGGATTAAGCATGAAACAATGCATGAAAATAAAATCCTAAATAAAGAATGTAAAATACTCAAAATAAAAACGATCCAAGACTCGATCTATGATCTAGAAGTATCACTCATCTGGATTCCATGGACGATTCACAAGATCAAGCAACAATTCTAATATCTAAGGCAAAAGGCATAAAATGAAGAACATGCATGAAACATATGAAAATACTCAAAATAAAGACAATCAAGTACTCAATATATGATCTAGATGTGTCACTCATCTAGATTCCATGGACAATTCACAAGATCTAACAAGAAATCAAGGAGCTAAGGCAAAAAGCATAAATTGAAGAACAAGCATGGAAATTAAAGAACAAGCATGAAATTGAAAGAAAGCTTACTTGAATTAAAGAAAAAGAGTAACAAGCTTAAATTAAATTGCATCAAAATAAAATTTCAAGGGAATACTTGAATTCTTCTTGAGCTTACAAACCTAAGGAAAAGCTTGAAATTAAATCTAGAGAGAGAAACTAAGTCCCAAACCCAATCATGGGTTGGGAGGAGGTCTTTTTTACAAAATGAGAGTTAGGTTCTATTTGTAATAGGTTTAATTGGGTTTAAATGGGCCAAATTAGCCAAAAAGGCTTGTATTTCCCGGGTTTGACCAAAAATGATCTTGCTAGACCATTGGCTAGCCTTTTGGCTCGATTGGGCTAGGTTTGGCTCATTATGGACTGGCATTGGCCGAGCCTGGCTCGGCGCTGGGAGCTGTATGCGCGCGGGTGCAGTACTCGACCGTGGCGTGCGTTTTGGCAGGGCATGGCGCTGATGTTGGCAAGCGTCTTGGTAAGCGCCGGGCGCTGCCTTGCGGGTGGGAGCGGGCGGAAGCTTGGCGTGGGCTGGCGACATGCGCACTGGGCARTGTCGGCAGGCGTCGGGCGGGAGCTGCCGAGCGCCGCGTGCGGCTTGCCGGCGAGAGTTTGCGAGAGCGCCGAGCGCTGCGCGCGCGGACTGCCTAGGCGCGCCTGGCAGAGTTTTGGGCTTCAAAGTTGGCACATGCCATGCCTTGGCGTGAATTTTGGCAAGGCATGTCTAGGGATGACTATCATTCTAGAATGTTTGCCCATTTTTGGAGTTGCTCTTGGCACCGAATTTGGCACAACTTGGCTTGAATTTTAGTCCTCAATGCCTTGGCCTATAAAATAGGAATTTTGAACATAAAAACCCAAGAATTTCACCAAACCTCAAACTAATTAAAGCCATTTAACCCAATTAAAGATAAAATCAACAAGAAACACGAAAAACAACAAAAATGAGAAAACAAACAAAAAACCTAGTAAAACTCGACTCGAAACCACTAAAAACAACATAAAACCTTAATTAAAAATACGATAAAAACACCACAATTACATGCAAAACACGTTGGATGGCCCTGTGTAGGCTCTCCGATGCTTAAGTCAGTTCGAGTTCGAGAGAGATGTGTGAGAGCTCAATAATGCTTTAGAGCTTAAAATGTAGAATATCAAATCAACTTAGAGAGAGATGAGAGAATGAGGCCTGAGTCCACTTTATATAGATGAGAGAGGTATTCTCAATCTAGGGTTCCCATCTCCTATTAAATCTATAATTCCATAAATAGCTACCGACTTAGAATTAGGATTTCTCCTGTATGCTAAGTTACCATAATAACCATAATCCAATAACCATATTATGCTTTTAGTCCGCCGGCATCCCATAAGATAGCCCCATATTAGCCCAATAAGGCCCCAAACCATGAAATCCAGCTCGCAGCTCCAAGCTACTACTCAATGCCGAGGTATCATAATATCGCTTAGGTCATAGGAGCTCGCTATCTCACATAAGAGCTCGCCACTCTTATAGGAGAGGTTGCCACTCCCCAAAACAGCTCTCCCCCCTCATAAAAAGATTGGTCCTTCTAAATTGGGGAGGTCGCTTCATAAATCCACATAAAACATCCATATTTACCAACCTTAATATTTGATGTCGTATCATCTAGTCTCCATAATCTAGTTGATTGAGGTACGGAATCAGGTAGAATATAAAAAATAATGAATACTTCGGCTAGCAAAATGTTTCAGAAAGGCTGACTTCATAACCTGGAAGTTGGTAATCTTTCCCTGTGCCAACTGATGGAACCAATCTTGTGTTAGGATCTAACCAATTCTGTAATCTTTTGTAATTTTATGTATTTATCCGGAAATTAATTGTAATATAAACTGGGGAATTTCTTGGGGAAGAAGCTTAAGAATATTATTAGAGAGAGAAATAAAGAGAGAATTTGAGAGAGAATGCAAAAGGTTGTAACTACTTAATTCCTTCCAGTACTCTTGTTGATTACATATAATGCCATGTGGTTGGACCACTTAATTGAAATTACTAAAATGCCTATTAAATATCTAACATTGGTTCCATTCAACAAAATCTCATTGTGGGCTCAGTCACTCTTCTTATTTCGTTCGGCCCATTAGTATTGGTGGCCCGTTCCCGCACAATTAATATTACTTGTCTCATCCACTGATCCAGACCCATCTCCAGAACCGGGCTCTCCTCCCTGGCCCACTCCACTCCTTTCTTCTCGGTCTGACTCCTCCTCGTTTAATTCCAAGATCGCATTTTTACCTTTCCTCTCCAATTTAGGGTTCATGGTCATCCCTTCTCCATTTTCTCCCTCTCAAAAGGTATGGTCATGACGCCACTGCATCCGCATACTGCCTTAGTACTACTTCGTTTTCAAAACTTTGCATGTGACGAGTGGCGTCGGACAACCCGTCATACTGGAAATCCAATCCTTTATACCCCTGAGGTAATAGTGCCCTCATTATCTTCTCTGAGAAAGGATGCCCCTTGGACTCCACAGGTCCTGCTCCGGCGACCTATTTTTGTAAAGCTCGCAATACCTCCTTCATATCTCTGAATGCATGGCAAGTCGGTCCCACTTCATCCTTATCATCTTCTTCAGCTCGCTGGGCTCGACGTTCATAAGGACTCCTTCGCGACCTGTTATCCATGAATCACCCATCATAATCCTCGTCTTCGTCCTCGTTCCGCTGAGCCTGGCATTTATAAGATATTCCTCGCGGTCTTCCATCCATGAGTGGTTGCCCATCACTTTCCTCAGACGATGATGTGTATTCAATTGGGTATCTCCCCCTTCTTGAGCTTTGTAGTAGCTCGGGACTTGGTCTCCATGGCCCGCCTTTTCTGCTCTTCTTCTGAGCAATCGTCAAGTGTTCTGGCCTGTACTCATCATCTCCTGTACTCATCATCCCTCTTTCCATCTTCGTCCTTTCCACCGTCATCTTCCCCTGCCAAGATCTTCTCTAATTTGTCAGGAGGTACCATTCCCATCAATTGCTCTAGAAATCCTTTGCCAACGTTACAAGTCCTCCCTTTTGGTAACTCCTTCCACTCCTTCGTCCCTATATGGACGACCCTTTGTTTGGTTATTTCCGGTGTGTTCTTCTTATTCCATCCCTCTGGTTTTTCCTTTTTTTGCTTTCCCGGCGAGGATGGGGGCGTGGGCGTGGTTGTTCGATTCGTTGCGTCTTCTTGGGGTGACGCATGTTCCTCCTCTGTCTTTTTTTCTTTGTCTCCCTCATTCGCCTTGCTTGCCTCCCCATCAAAATTCAAAGTTTGAGTGTGACGTTTCTCCCCTTCATGCTTTGTTCGTTAAAATCTCACGCCTTCTCCTCAAGGACTCGGTGTCCCTCTTTCCTACAGACGGCGCCACTTGATGTGACCAAAAAGATTGGTACTTCAAGAATAGAAAGTACTGACATTGAATATGTAGTCAGCGACCTGATAGATCTCCAGAAGACTCCTGGCGACCTGATCAAACCTGCAAAACAAAACCTAAGTCAGGCGGTGGACGGCCCCGGCGTAGACCCTCCGATTCTTAAGTTAGTTCGAGTTCGAGAGAGATGTGTGAGAGCTCAATAATGCTTTAGAGCTTAAAATGTAGGTGGGAGAATGAGGCTTGAGTCCTCTTTATATAGACGAGAGAGGTATTTCTAATTTAGGGTTCCCCTCTCCTATTAAAACTATAATTACATAAATAGCGACCAACTTAGAATTAGAATTTCTCTTGTATATTAAGTTACCATAATAACCATAAGCCCATAACCATATTATGCTTTTAGTCCCCCGGGACCCCATAAGATAGCTCATATTAGCCTAACAAGGCCCAAAACCATAAAATCCAGCTCACAGCTCCGAGCTACTACTCAATGTCGAGGTATCATAATATCGTTTCGGTCATAGGAGCTCGCCACTTCACATAAGAGTTCGTCACTCTTATGGGGAGAGGTCGGAACTCCTCAAAACAGCTCGCCCCCTCATAAAAAGATTGGTCCTTCTAAAAAGGGGAGGTCGCCTGATAAATTCATATAAAACTTTCGTATTTATCGACCTGAATATTTGATGTCGTATCAATCTTATTTTTTTATTTAATATTGTGGGATGAGTAGGTAACCTAATGGGTTAAATAGTGAGTTTATAGTTTAGTTAAAGTTGATGGATAAAAAATAGCTATCGGGACTCGTGAGACCGGTATCATACCTAGGGGTGTGCAACCGGTACAGATCAATAGACCGAAACTTTGGAAATCCTTGGACCGGAGATCAGACCGGACTGGAATACGGTCCCGGTCCGGTAGACCGAAATTGGGAAACCCTTGGACCGGAGACCGGATCGGGATCGGAATTTTCGGTCCCTTCCGGTCAAAACCGGTTTGAACCGATTTTTGATTTTTTTGATTTTTTAATTTTTTAACAAATTAGTTTTATGTAATTTGATTTTAAAAATTATGAGAGATTTCAAATTAATGTGATCTAATAGTAAATGGTAGCAAACATATTTCTTAATATTACTATTAATGTTATAATATAATTATAAACAATAGTATTGTAAATTTATATAGTAATATGAAAGATTTTTTTAATTAAATAATCAATTACACTATAGTATTAAATTACAAACAACTCATTCTCTTAATTTATATGGACAATATAAACAACTAACAACATTTTTTTCTTTAAAAGTGACAAATGAATAAAATTTTTAAAAAAAATCGGTCAAATTTCGGTCTGGACCGGAACCCGAAAAGCCCCATTTTTATGGACCATAACCGGTCCGGACTTTTCGGGTCCAGGCTAATTTTACACACCCCTAATCATACCCATATTTGTCTATTATACACAGGAAATATGAAACTCATCTGTAAAAGAATACAGATAAAAATCACAGCTAGAAAAGAAAATAAAGACCAAATAGAAAAATAATTTTCTTAGCGGTATCTCAGTATTTCTTTCCATTGTGGATAGAAAAGAAGATATAATCTGCTCCAAAAACTGGTCACTCCAACAATGACTCTTGTCTCTGCATTCTCAATTTCCAGACCTAATTTTACTTTCCATCCCTCTTCGTATCCATCATCTGCTTTGAGCCCACTTCAATTCCAGGTCCCTTCCATTAAATTTCAGACCCAGTTCAAAAATTCCTCCATTTCCTGCAATTCATCAGTGGTCAAGTTCAATAAGCATGGCAAATTAGGGCTCACAACAGTAAGGGCCGTGGCGGAGGAAGAAGAAACC
Organism: Phtheirospermum japonicum; assembly: GCA_014905375.1. Lineage (NCBI taxonomy): Eukaryota > Viridiplantae > Streptophyta > Magnoliopsida > Lamiales > Orobanchaceae > Phtheirospermum > Phtheirospermum japonicum. The sequence continues at coordinate 173,366 of BMAC01000547.1, forward strand.
CTTGTCCCGGAAGAAGAAACGCCACCGTCACCAGCTGCTGCCATCTCCGATCAGACCGTATCTGTTGCGGTCTCGCCTTCCGACGTGCTGACAATGTTTTTTCAGGTTTTTTTTTTTTTTTTGCTTATTGTTTTGTTCACTAGTATTGTCCAACAACTGTTTGAAGAATTGTCTGAGAGAGTCTGGATTTGAAATGTGTAGGCAGAAGGAACAATGACTGAGTCTGCTATTCCTGCGGTTACCAAGGCTTTGGAGGTACTTCATTATTTTTAGTTTAAATACCAGTGTTTAGTCTGTTATTCTCGTTTAAGCTCAGTAATTTTTAGTGAGAGGGCTGGTTCACAGCTAACATATCAGAAGAAAAATGATTTCTATTGGTGAACGAATTTTATAGTTTTATTGGTATTGGTGTAATTTTGTCAAAGGATAAATTAAATTAATAGTATTGTAATGTATTAAACACAAATTAGAAAGGACTTATTTTCAGAAATTATGGCTTCGGCAAGATGTTACGTGTTACTCTTTCTTCTTGACATTTGATTCTTTAAGAACTGTGAAACTCTAGGTATAGGAAGTTGAGTACTCACAATATATTATAGTTGATCCAAATTGTAATTTAATTTTTTTGTCTTCGCATTTTAACATCTTGATTCTTGTTTATAGGGAGTTGAAGGCATTTCTGATCTCCAAGTACAATTACTTGAGGGCATTGGGACCGTCGAGGTGATTTTCGTTTTATATTGCTTAATGCATCATATTTATAAATCCTCATTTTGTATTGCTTAATGCTTCGTGTTTATAGATCCTCGTGAAGAAGCAAACATTACGTGGAAAAATAGAAAATGAAGTGGGATTTTTTGCTCTTTGTTTTCTTTAAATGGAAAACTAATTATACAGCCATCAACGCTGAAATTGAAAGCTATTAACTTGTAGATCCTTTCGATAACGTGTTCCAGTAAATGCTGGATCCAATTTTAGCACCAGTTACAATATGAAGGTGGTTGGACATATATGATTCATAAAATTTGGGGCTATAGCTTCAAAAAATAGCGCTGGGGTTTGGTCTAATTAAAAAAATAAAAAAGACCCTGATTTGTAACTTGAAAGATAACTAGATTTTTCGTAATTTAACTACTTTTGTAATCAACCCTATAATTTATTGTTTTGATGTTATTTGGATTATCTAGCCTTTAGTCAAGCATTTATATGAAATTAATTATGCAATGATTGTAGTTTGTGACATAGTACATCGTCATCGTTCTTTGTTTCTGTAGTTAACGAAGCAAACAACCGTACAAGCTACAGGGGTGGCTTCAAATTTGGTTGAGACAATACAAGGTTCGGGCTTCAAGTTGCAAACATTGAATTTGAGCTTCCAGGATGAAGAAGATTTCGCCTAATAATATTACAAAGGTTGTAATGAACTCGTGCATTATTTTATTCTCGTCTGAATTTTGACAATTTAGCTAAGCGGGATGTTGTATCTCACTCATCATTTGTAGTTCACAGCCAATTTCACTGATGATTATCTGTAAAATTGTTGTATTGGCGCAGTGTCCTAAGATACTACTGATGAATATCTATCCAAAGAACCTGCTCCTTTCATCCATATATCATCGGTTCCAGCTACAAGTGTAATAATATCTTGACCATTGTGAATGCAACATTAGTTTCTCAGTATATTGTGAATACCACGTATAGAAGTTAATGTCACAGCCTTGTCTGTGTGGTGTAGCGGAGCCAGGAGGATAAAGAGGGGTAGGCCCGCATAAAAATCATATAATTTCACTTTTTTTTTTTGGGAAAATAACATGGATACCGTATCGGATATGTCGGTATACCGAATTTTCGGTAAATTACACGACACATACCGTACCGATATACCGATATGCCAAATTCATGGACGGTATATGTATCATACCGTTTCATACCTACAAAAATTTTATACCAAATATCGATATATTACGGATATTTTTGGCCGAATACTAATATTTTTCGGTATTTATGTATATATACCGAAATATCAATATTTTTTTCGGTATTTCGGTATATATACCGAATTATTGATTTTTTTATTCGCATATCGATACCGTACCGTAATATTTCGGTGTTGATACCGTACCGTACCGAATATTACGGTATACCAAGAATACGGTATTTTCGTTATTTTTTCGGTACGATAAATACGGTATTTCAGTATTTTTTTCACCCCTAACTATAGTATCCTTAAATATGTGTACACTAACAAAAAATAAGACTAAAATATATTTTCTTAAATTAAATGTAAATATGACTAAAATATATTTTCTTAAAAATTTCACGATGAGGCTTGGACATATTTTCCTAGAATATCTCAAACTCTTTCTTCAATACTAGCATTAACTATTTTTTAAAAATTTATTCATCTATTTCCTCAACTAAGGTAATTAATATTAAATCTCTTATTAAATCACTCATTTTCTTCTTACCATGTAAACATGAATTAGTAGTGCTATGAATTAAATTTAAAAAATAAAAATAATAATTGCACATTTGCAATCCAGACGTGAAATTGTAAGTTGATTTAAAGGTCAGTTTAAATTTGACGAAACTCATGTGTATTATTTATTGTTGGTACACTTATAAATAAATTTGGAAAAGTTGATTTATGGTTGATTTACGGATGATCTCTACATTCTGATAAATAAATTTATTAAAATGTTGATTTATGGTTTATGTACTACACTTTGATAAACTGATTTGTTAGAAACTGATTCATGGTTGATTTATGGATGATCACTACACTTCGATAAACAACTTGTTAAAAGTTTATTCATGCTTGATTTATGAATGATCACCACACTTTGGTAAATAATTTGTTAAAAGTTGATTCATGGACACTTTGATAAATATCTATATATATATAAAACAGTGTTGGATATATGAGACAATTGTTTTGTCTCCCGCCAAAACATTTTTCTTTCCCTAAAAAGAAACTTTTTTGGCGCAAAGTCACTATTGTTGACTTTTCAACTTTTTTTTTAAAATTTAAATATCACAGCCACCATTGTTGACTTTTCAACAGAATTTAAATTCCCATCTGATTTTTGTGTATAGCCATACGAATTTCAAATTTTATGCCAATAAATTAGGAAACATAATTTTTATTTTTCTATTTGTTATAGTATTTTTCTAATGACTTTAATTTATATCCATAAGAATATTCGATTGTTACCATAAAAGGTAAATACAATAAATTAGAATTACAATTATACAAGGCCGATTATTTTTAAATTAAACCAGCCAATAACTAATGTTTTAAAAAATAAAATCAGGCAACAAATATTTTTCTATTTGTTATAGTATTTTTCTAATGACTTTAATTTATATCCATAAGAATACTCGATTGTTACCATATTTTAATATTTCCAGTTTGTTACAAATATTGTTTGATGCATTTAACTAAGATTCGAAGAATTAAAAAAATTAAATAAAATTTTTAACTAGATGAAATGAAATTAGAAAAAAACAAAAGTAAGGAAACAAACTAAATAAATTATTTACAGGCCCCAAATAAATAAGAAGAAAATAAAAAACAAAGCAAGAAAATAAATTAAATAAATTAATTACAGGCCCCAAATAAAGAAGGATAAAAAAAATAAAGTAAGGAAATAAATTAAAATACAGACCCAAAAATAAAGAAATTTGGCATTAATCAGAAATCGTTGACGTGCATGATATTTGTAAAATAGGCAGTTGATTCAACCCGATTGTCTTGCAGAATTAGAATCCTATAAAAGGTAAATACAATAAATCAGAATTACAATTATACAAGGCCGATTATTTTTAAATTAAACCAGCCAATAAATAATGTTATAAAAAATAAAATCAGGCAACAAAATAAATTTGATATTGACAGATTTGATATAAAAAAACGTAGGTAACTAAAAAAAAAATTATCAGATTGAATTAGATTTTTTAGCTTAGTAGAAGATATTTAATATGTTGGAAGTTTAGCAAATACTATTTAATTCCTAAAAAAAAATTAATTTCAAGCAATCTAAAGTTGATTAGGTAACTAAAGAAGTCGACAGTTTTATTTTATTTATTTATTCTTTAGATATCAGATTGTTTATTTGAGGGCAATCAAACAACACAGTTTTATGATTACAAAAATCACATAAAAAATCTACTAAAATCTGTAAAACAAATCGATTGTCTATAATTTAGGAATACGAAATCTGATTTTAATTTTCGAACGATCGAAACTCCATATAAAAAAATTCTTAGGGTTTCACGCAAGTCACCCTATAAATATAGGGTTCTACTAATTGCAAAATATCAATTTCATTCGTATCTTTCGTCTGTGTCTTTGTTTTCTCTCTATTTCTCAAAACTTAAGCAGCTAGGGTTTTTGGGACGATGCCTCCTCTATTCGGATTGATGAAAGAAATTGACCGTACAAACAATAAAGCTTTCAAGCTTAGAGTCGTCCGATATTTTGCGAGATCCGGTTTCGATGACAAAGAACAAAAAATGTCTATGGAAATTGTTTTCCATGATTCCGTGGTAATTATTTGAATCTGATTTTGTTTTTATAAATAGATGTATATAGGTTCAATTAACTACTCAATATTTTATATTGACGTATTATATTAAAAAAAAGTCTCTAAAAACTCAATAATAGGGAGAACGCATTACTGGGGTGAGTTTCTTAATATTTCTGAACAGTAACATAAACATTCAAAATTGGTCATCTTTTAACTAATTTAGTTGAATTTGTTGTTGCAGATGTTATTGGAAAGGTGGCGGAAATCCGTAACCCTCGAGATAAAGAGTTGATGGTAGGACGTCGAGTAAGATTGATCGAGGTTATTCTCGAAGACTTGAGGTAATTTTTAGTTATAAAATTGCCTAATCAATCATCAAATTTTTAATAAATTAATTATTTGGATTGTTTTGTATTTATTTAGGAGTCAATTATTTTTTGTTGTTTTTTTGGTATTGTAGTGGTCGTCGCTTAAGTTGTACACTTTGGGGTGAATATGTTGACCAAGTTTTGGCTTTTGAGAGTGGACTGTCCGCGGAACCTCCCGTGATGATCTTGCAAATGTGTCATGCAAAGGTTTATAGAGATAATAATATAATTATGTTTCTAATTGCAGTTTTTTTATTTGAATTATATTTTTGATCAATATTTCAATTTCAGGAACTTATATTCTTCTATTTTTAAATTCTGTTTATTTTTAAATACTGTATATTCTAAGAAATTTTTTAATTGCAGTTTTTCTTTTGAATTATTATTTCGAACTATTTTATAATTTCAGAATGAGTTCTAATTGCAGTTTTTAAATTCTGTTTATCTCATGTTTATAGAAACTATTTTTTAGCATGGGTACTAAAATTATGTTAAGGGTTTGTTTTTAAATTCTATTTTTATAATTTTATTTTATGCGAATTATAATTCTGTTTTTATTATTTTATTTTATATTAATAGATTTCAGATTCTATTGAAGTAATTGTAATTTTATAATTATAGATTCTGTCACTCTATCAAATTCATTTGGGGTGACAAAGTTGATTATTTATTATTTCCCTTAATTTTATTATTTAATTGGTGTTGCTTTGAATATTGATTTTTAGATTTTGAATTTATTTTGAGTTGAGGTAGTAAGCATTATATGCTCAGACGATATCTATTGAATTTAAATCTGATATTTTTCAGATTTTAAATTACTTAATAAAAATATTCTATTATTATTAACTTTTGTTTTTAGATTACTATTACAAAATACAAATAATAGGCTTTTATGTGAGTGTATATGTCTTCTTCATCTTTTACACATATTTTATTATGGAATATTAGAAATTAAGGATTAATCTTCGAAATAGTTTAAAAAGAATTGTTGGAGGGTTTATTTGTTTTCACGCAAGAACAACGACTAATTCATCCGCTAAGATATTTACGAATAGAGTGTCCTATAATCTATAACATGAATTAGATGAACTAAAACATACATCATAAGTTGAGAAATTACAGTTAACAACACAAACACATTAGCATGTACAATTTAATAAAGTACAGAAATTTAACGCATGCTTTGATTATACTAACGAATTATCTATAAAAAGTAAAGTTAAATATAGTGGCAGGGCGTAATAAATAAAAATAAAACAAGTTAACGCAATCTCTTATCATCAAAACGATGGTAATTGAGTACACATTTAATTTGTGAACTACGTTTACGTATTTCAATTATGAAAGAAACTTAAATGGTTATTTGAACTATTTTATTTATATAAATGTTGTTGAGAAAAATATATTAGAAACTACCAAGTTATTACTTAATGTACAAGTATTTGAATAAAAAGTTAGATACGTAAAAGAGTACTATTTAAAATTTGTAGATATTTTGAACAATAAAAAATATTCATGGTAAGAATATAAGAATGTATTAATATTTTGTAAAGATCACAAATAGTTGGTATTTATTAATATCCAAGTTGCAAAAATTCAAAATAATTATCTAAAAACAAACGTTTCATAATAAATTTATAAAATATAATAATAGATATAAAAAAATGTTTTTCTAAATTAAATTTCGATAAAACATCAAATCATTCATTATTGAGAAGTTTGTGATATGGTATATTTAAAATAAGAAAAGAATGTTTTATATGAATCATCGGCGCTTTCGTAAAAAGTATTTTCTATTTTTGAGAATCCTAATAACCGAAGATTCTATTTAGAAGATAAGTATTATGGTTATCTTTTAACTATTAACTATAAAAATATAGATACTTATCTTACATATTTAAAAAAAAGATTTTGTTCTAAATATCTCTTCGCGTGCCTATAAGATTATCTATAACTAACCCTAACATCATAAATTTTATGACTTTGTCGCCGACAACTCAATTGGGTTTACACTATTATTAAAAGAACAAACACGCATACATACATCTGAAAATAAACACATAACGGATAATAATACATTTGGAGCAGCACATTGGTAGCAAACATTATGGGGAGGAAGACCGATACCATACGAAAAAGGGCACAACAGACAGTACAATGGCAGATAATTTTTTTTATGCTTTAAGTTTAATATCATTAAGAATCTGTCGTACCTGTTTTCCTGTCAACCCTTTAAATCTGCAGTTAGTGAATTACAGAAATTAATAACATATTTAAATTGTTATTAATATGTTATTAAGCTTTTCTGAAAAACTTAAATGAATCATGTGATTAAAGTTTCTGTACCTGTTTAACAGCAGTCCTATGAGTTGTGTCTCCTGGGATTGTGTCTTTGCCAGTTTTCCTGAATCTGTGATCAGCAATACACAGTTAGTATTAAATTGTATTTTATTAAGTATATAATCTATTTGTATAATGTTAAGATGAACAATGTGGTACTTATCTTTTTTCCTGCTGTGTTTCTTATCCAGAGTGCTATGTTCCCTTACCTGCATAAAACATAACATATACAAATTAATATTGCACTGTAAATATAAAACAATAGATTATATAGTTTAATGTTCAAATGTTAGTTTTTTTAAAAGATATGTCTTTATTCGTGGCGTTGTTACACCTACTTAGACCCTAGACTCCATTCAGAGGCATTATCATACTACGATAGGTCATGTCAGGTTTCCATCCGATAAACTTTGACATATCTTTAAAAAAAAGAAATTCAAGTTGTGAAAGTATGAATTGTATTATGTGAAGCAAGTTTCTTTGTGTACTTATCTTATTTATGTTGATAGTACTCTGTTGAATGTTATTGCTTGCCTCCCCCCTTTCCTGAGTAGCTTTTTCCAATATGAAAGTGAATTATGTTAAACTTCTTTAACTTAAGTAAATAAAAAAGTAATGAGATTACAACATTTGAACATAACATACTCAAGAGCAAAATGTTAACTCTGTAGACATAGTAAAACAGAATAGCAAAGTTTACTTTGCTGAACATAAATTGTTTTATATAGTACATTATTTTATAAAAACAACCCATATGTCAACAGATTAACAGGTTAGTCTTTCAGTGATTACATAAAAGCTTCTGCCATGTAGATCAAACAACATGCATAATACTATGATAGAAAACACTCTATATAAATCAACAAGCAATCATCTTTGTTTAAATATTTATAACTTCTCTAAAATGTACCGCTCAGCCAATATTTGAAGAAAAAACACCAAAACAGTAGCAATCATACAAAATTGAGCATGCAATTACAGTATATAAGAAGAGATTCAAATACAAATTTGTTAACATACACATAGCAAAATAAGAACACATTAACATACTAAAAACTAACTGAAATATTAATAATTCCAAATCATAAAAAGCTTTATCATTAATGTTGTTTAAAAAAAAATTACATCATTATGCTTCATAGGTTAATCATTCAGTGATTTAGCTAATCAAATCTTTGCAAGTGGATTAAACAGCATGCAGACTTAATATCAAACTATAGCATTTGATTACACATAAAATATGAAAATCACATGTAATTATTGGCAATCAGTGTAAAAATTCACACCAGTTCAGTTTTAAAATAAAACAAATCCTTCAGGTATTTGTACATGCAGCAATCTGAAGATTCAATTATTATTTTTTTAATTTTAAAAATAGATAATTGAATAAAAATGATAACTGGCAGTAGAAATTTTTAAATAGAAAAGATATAACTTTAAAAAAAAAAATATGCATATAGAAGAAATCATCAATCCAAAGTTTAGTATTTTTTGCCTGTTTATGGATCGTTCAAAATCATTGTTCAACCTAAAATCTTCGGCCGTATCCGCAGTCCACCTTTGTAAATTGATCCTCGAATGAAATGAGTTTCCAAACAGACAGAGAGATGAATATTAGAATACAAAAAAAATAATATTTTTTGAATGGATCTAACACAGTAGATTAAGCTAAAACCAGATCGATATAATTTTTTAATAGATCTGATAAATAGAATGATTTTGAAACAGATCGATGCATTTTCTTATAGATCTGATACGATAGACCGATTATGAAACAGATCTATACATTTTATGAATTGATCTGTAACGGTAGAATTATTTAAAAGCAGGTACATATTTTGAGTAGATCTAACACGATGAACATTTTTCTGACCCAGATCGAAAGTTAGTTTCAAAATTTCAACAAGAACAAACTGATTTTGTTCAAAATCTATGAAAAGTGGTTAGAAAATTAAATTTGTAAATCATAGATTGGTTGAAGAACCTGTACCTTTTTATAAACCCTGCAAGCTTTGAATCTGTCCTAATTTGTAATCAGAGTCCATAGATCTGAGAGGTTTTTGGTATGTTACGGTGTTTTTGAAATGAAAATCTCACTCAATATAAGAAACAAAATAATGGAGCCGTTAAGATTGTGGAATGAATTTATGGATATTGTGTCTG
>BMAC01000547.1:183530-237565 GCA_014905375.1 Phtheirospermum japonicum
ATATATATATTAAATTACATATATATTTATATGTTATTATTGATTGAATTGTTAATATGATTTAGTTGTAATTTTGTAGGTTTAAGTAGGTGATTAAATATTTAATAAATTGTGTATATACTTATATATACTTATTAATAAGATTGTTTTTTATCAAATATATTAATATTCAATTAATTACAAATATGATTTAGTTGTAATTTTGTAGTTTTAAGTAGGTGAGTAAATTTTATTAAATTTTAATATATATTTATTGTAAAAAAATAGTTTTGATATATATATTTTTTAATTTTCATTCACGTATATTAATTTTATTTGCTTTATTCATACATTATTTAACAGGTAGATTAATTTTATTTGCTTTGTTCATTCTTTTCTGGAATGAATTGTATGTAATTGTGTTAGGTCAGGAGATTATTTATTTTTATTTTTTAAAAAACTACGTTAATATTAAATCAGCGTAACTATTTTTATTTATTTGATTGTTGTATTTGTTTTCTATATATATATAATAACCTAGAGAGTTAGATTATTATATTGTTTGGATTTTTCTTTTAGAACGAAAATCAATTTCTACAATATATTCGTTAATATATAAATTTCAGATTATAAGTTCAAGGTTCATTTATGTTTATTAATTTAATTTTTTTCATTTATTTAGTTATTTATTATTTATTTGTTAAATTCCTACTATTCAATATTTATGTAAATATTTATGATTTGTTCTTTAATTGTATGACTGTCACAGACAGTGTGAATATGTCTGAAAATATATGCCCGTGCGTGACCTCAAGAGTGCTATCAAAGGCGGGAGAAAAAGTGTTGCTTCCCCTGATGAGTCTAACATCTTTCGACGTTAGGATACCTTTCAAGTTTCAAAGAAGGCAATTCCCACTCATGATTTCATATGCGTTGACGATAAATAAGAGTCAGGGTCAATTGCTCTCGAACGTCGGCCTTTATTTGAAGAATTACGTGTTCAGTCATGGTCAGTTATATATTGCCGTGTCGCGTGTCACCCATCGAAAGGGATTGAAGATATTAGTTTGTGGTGATGACGATTCGGGATCGAACATGACGAATAATGTGGTGTATAAAGAAGTATTCACTACCGTATGATCTATAATTTATCAAGTGTGGATCTTTTAGTTATTTATCTCGATCTCTATCTCTCTATCTATTTATTTCTCCACATATTAAATAATAATAAAAATAATATTAATACAACTTGCATTTCTATATTTAACTTTCTGCCCCGTGCATCGCACGGGTGAAAAAAAAACTAGTTTTGTTAAAAGTTGATTTATGGTTGATTTACGGATGATACACTTTTGGAAATATAGGAACAAGACACATTAAAAAGGGTCAATTCCCATATAAACCATTAGTGAAATATTTTTTTCCGAAATAGGTAATTGAAATTTCAACTTCTCACTTAATCCAAAATATTATAAAGAGTACTAAATTATCCTTTCTATCTATTTCATTTTGTTACTCAGAAATTCAGAACTACTCGTGTAAATTCAGAGCTACTTATGTAAACTCAGAACTACTCATGTAAACTCAGAACTACTCGTGTAAATTTCAGAACTACTTATGTAAATTCAGAACTACTCGTGTAAATTCAGAACTACTCTAAAATGACTACGGTACCTTCACGGTACCATACCCTCACCCCCTCCTGCATTTACAAGCGTTGATTTCTTTATATTAAAAACCTAAATTTATATTCTCATTCATCAAATGGTTCCTATTGATTGAAGAATGGTGCCGTGAAGGCACCATAGAAGTTCCCTATATTTTAATTTATTTCCACACAAGTTGTCGTGGCACCAATAAAAATGATAATTTATATCATGAATAATAATGGTGCATAGGGTGTAAATAAAAATGATAATTTAGTAAATTTCAATACTACTCGAAAAAATTCAAAACTATTCCATTCAACTTTGAAATACCCTTGAATAATTCAAAATTATTCCATTGAACTTCGAAAAAATTCAGAACTACTTGTGTAAATTTCAAAGCTATTATTCGAAAATTCAGAACTACTCGTGTACATTCAGAACTACTCATGTACATAGTTGAATTCCATATTTCAAACTACTTTTTTTTTGGACAAAAAGAAAATGTTAAATTAATGACAAAGTTTGTCTAGAAAAAATAATCCAACAAAATCTCGGTATCCAATCCCACCTTTTTGAACAAAATCCCAATTTCAGAACATAAGCAAGTGCCCCTCAGCAATCCAACAAATTTCGGTATCCTTGCCGACTTTTCCAAACTGAAACCCCCGCCATTTTCGAAAACACACGGCCTTAAAACAACAAATCATACCTAGTCCGTTTGTAAAACACAGATGGCCCGAAACCACCACCACCGTCTGTCACGCACCCAACGCAGCCGCCCAATTGCTGGAAAAGCCCAAACTCAACAAGCCGTCCAAACCAGGCTGGGAGTTAGAGCGTCGCTTGACCATTGCCACCGCGCTTCACACTTTTACGGGGAATTGAGCACCCCCCTCACCGGAGTTCAGTTCACCGGGCCGTTTAGTCGAGGAGTCGAAGGACTTTTCAATTTCTGTAAATTGGGGATCGGCCAATTTTGGGCGTGAAGGAAACGATTCTGATTTTGGGACTGATGAAATGCCTTTTTATATTTTCCAAGTTTCTGAAGAATGAACTTAAATGGAGTTGAATTAGAATTTTGGGTAAATTATTATTATTTTCTAAGATATTACGTGTTTCATAAAATAATAGCTTGAACCCTAGTGAAAACGGATATTTTGGCAGTTGCTAGAATTTTTAGGTTACATCAATTTTGAAATTAAAATTATTCAATATTTTTTTTTTAAATCTTTCAATAATATATAAAATGGTTGGCTATTCAGTACTCCAAAAGATTTACCACCATATTAGAAAAACCAAGTATGTGATCATCATCACTATAAAAAGAACTAAGTCATTGCAACAACTCACCATATGCTGCCTTTTACAATATCTACAGCTGAATTCGAAATTTAAAATCACTTATATTAGTTGAAAAAAATTCATCTAAGACCAAAACAAAACAAAACAAAACAAAACAAAACAAAAGAGTAAAGTGTCGACTTTTTATGTGTGGACGGGGTGTATTTTCACTTTGTAGGGTATTTTGGACAGTTTATATTATATTTTTAATAAAATGTGAAGTATTTGGTTTATATGAGAATAAAAAGAGTTAATGGGTTATATGGTAGATAAAACTTATATTTTGGTAGTATATCGAAATTTTCCCTTAAAAAAAATGTAATTTGCTTACAACATTGTGATTGGTGAATTCAAGCCCAAACAGAAACAAGGCACATTAAAAAAAACAACACAAAATGTAACTGGTCTCACAATTGGAAATCCCACAAGAAATAAGGTTGTAATTTATTTAATTTTTAAGAGAATTTCACATATACTGAATGATTGCATACATGCAATGAGATTTAATAATTGTAATTCGAGGCAAACTTGTGAGATATTTACGAGCATATACCGTATTATCAACATGCTTGATGATAGAATTGGGGAATAAAGGAAATTATACAATTGAAATCACAAAGGTGAGAAAGATATCTGCTCGTCATAATCTCATTGCTTAATGGGATATGAAGGCATAATAATATATTAAAGGTGAGAGAACATGAGGGTATGATGTTAAAATATCAGAAGGAAGGAACTAAGCAATAATATCAGTACCTTAATTAGTAAGTCAAATCCCATAATTAAGGTATTAAATGGACGAAAATAACCCAACAAATTTGCTGACTATAGTCAAGTGGTTTTGAGAAAAAAATAAACTCATCTCGTAAAATAGAGATAAATGTGTCATAAATGGAAAAAAACCTGACCAAAGGTAGAATGGGAAAAAAATTAAAAAGGTAGTATTTAATGGCATTTTCTCTCTCTCTCTCTTTTTTTTCTAACACTATTTGAGCGATCCATGAAAAAAATTCAACAAGAGTTCCTTAAAATCGTATAAGTTCATTAAATTTAATTTTTTGATTAAATTTATACTGCCCGGATGGAAACGAGTTTGCTCCGTTGTGCAAACATTTGCTGAAATTATGGCAAGGTAACGTATATAAAATTTAATGTCTCCATAGAGTTTGGGGTTGTTTGGCCTAAGATTCCCAACACCTGGATTAGGATTTTGAATCCCAATCCTTATTTGTTCTACGACTCAAATTTCTCAACCCACAACTAACAATTTCTTACACCTAACCCCACACTCATCTCTTTTACAGATCATCATTACATTTAAAAAAAAATTTAAATTTACTAAATACAATATAATAATACATTATCATCCACTTTTCAGACATGATTTGACATCAAATACAATATAAAAACACATTATCATCCACTTTCCAGACATGATTTGACATCTACATAAGAAGTAAAGGATTCCGAATCCTATAACAAACAAAGATTTTTACTATTTACTGAATTTTGAATACTCAAGATTCTGAATACCAGGATTTAGAATCCCAACGAAACCTAGTCCAAACAGCCTTTGGGTTACTTGCAAATTGGTTGGTCCAATGGTAATTAGATTTCTATTCCGTGCACAAAAAGAAATTTGACGAAAGAAGCGAACAATATATTAAAGGTGCTAGAAATCAGCCAACACTGAATGACGTACAAAGTTGAGAGGCGACCTCCACGAGGAAACAATAATTTAACTTTCTTTAGCATGAAAAGCAAAAGAATGAGCTACAGTATTCGATGCTCTTCCAACCCAAAAGAAACTAATATTAAAGGCACTGCCCACACACAGATGCATAGAAATTAAGAGTGAACCGGAGGTACTTCATTAAGCATTGCTTGCCCAAAAATGAGTGTGTCATCTGTAAAAAAAAAATAAAAAAATAAAAATGTGAGATATATGGAGTATAGCAGGAGACTCAAATCCCATGTATTTTATTGTAGTGTTAAATGTCTTACAAGATACATGAAAATAACTCTGAACAAATGAAAAAACATAGGGACCAAAGGATTCCCTTGTCTAATGCCGCGTTGAGGAACCAGTTGGCCAAATTCATGCCTGTTGAGTAGAAAAGCATAAGATACTAACGAGATGTATAAGTAGATACGTTTAATGAATGAAAGAGGAAAACCAAGAGCGGCGATCATTGCATAAATAGTGACATTAAACTAGTTTAATAAAAGACCACTCAATTCTATTCCAAACATCCTTTCAGCCTTCGGGTTTATAAACACCCTTTCCGCCTTCAGTTTAATAAAAGACCACTCGATTCTATTTCAAGCTTTGATCATGTCAAGTTTTAATGACATTAAGCTAGTGCCCCCATAGTCTTTGACAAATACGGTTGTATGCACATACTAGAACTTATTTGATTAGGTTTCAACTATCTTTTGTGGATTTATAATGCTTTTAACTCGATTTTCTATTATTTGAACGTTATTATGTATTTCGTATTTTTGTGTTGTTTATGTAGGATTCTGAAGCTAATTAGGCTTAAATGATCATAATGGTGGAAGAAATAAAATGAAGATTTTCACTAAGGCTATGTAAGAAAAGAGTCCATTAGGACTGGGAGCAAACCCACAAGTTCAACGAGTCAATGGGGATTAAAGACCCAGTCACAACTCGGGTCGGTTCTAAACTTTGTTTTCATGGCGACCCAGTGTGATAACCTTCGCAGTTGTGACTTGGATCGTTACTGAATGTTGTTTTCACGGAGACAGTCACGACCCATCCGTGGTCGCGAAAGGGACAAAAATGTTAAAAACGTTACAAAACTCAAGTTGGAGGCTGGGATTCTATGGTGGACTATAAAGAGGAGGTCTCAAACCAGTTGATTTGTACTTTTTTGTACACCTTTTTGTGTCGCATTCGCGTGTGTTTTGCTTGTATTTACGGGTTTTAGGAGTCGTTTTGGCCTATTTTGTTAGTTTTAGGTTTTTATAGCTTTTGTGCGTTTTTTAGTAGTTTTTCGTATATTTTTACTCTTTTTTGTACTTTTGGCCGTAGGATGACCAAGCGGAGTCCGCACACGTTTGGAGACATTCCACTCGACTCGAATTGGAACAGACAAGCAAGGGAACACAACGAAAATGAGGAGTGATAGCCGGCGGACGTTTAGAGCGGAAACGAGAAAACCAAGCCGGAGCAGTCGAACCAGTCGATCGACTGATTGACCAGTCGATCGACTAGATCTCTCCGAATCGACTGGAGTACAGAAGGTTTAGCAATTTTGGGCGAAGCATTCGATCGACTGATTGTCGATCTACCGCTCCTCAGTTGGTAGACTGAGTCGCAGTCCAGCTCGTGAACTTTATCCCTTTTTGACAATTTTACCCCTGCGACTTTGTATTTATAGGCCCAACTTTCTCCAACCTTATCCAACTCTCCTTGGTGGTTTTGGACCTAGTCCATCTCCTCCAAGCCTCTACATTTCCCTTGACATTTAAACCATAGATTAAATCCTTAGTTAGTGTAGTTAGCTAGCTTAGTAGTTAGTTTAGTTAGGTTAGTTTTAGTTAGAAAGTGTTGAAGAATTGCATTTTCTTTTGTGGATGTAATCTGGATTTGAGGATTTGGTGTTCAATTCAAATTGGTAGTGTTCATTCCCTTACTTTCTTGTGTTGTTATTGTTGTTCTTGTTCTTGTTAGGTTAAAATTGTTGTGTTGGTGATTTGGTTTTAGATTATGTTGTCTATCTTAGCATTTCAATTCTTGAATGTTTGGTTATGTTGCTTTTGTTGTTTTTATCTTCTTGCAAACTCCATTGATGCGTCCCTCTTTCAAGCTTTTTACTCTTTTTAGCTAAGCAAACTTTAGGTAGATAAAATCCAAATGGGACTTTCTTCTTTGGTAAATTTAACTTTCTTTTAATTTAATGCTTTTGTCCACTTTCAATTTCAAGCTTTTGATTTCCCTCCTTTTTCCTTTTTCAATTTGCAAGCCTTCTTAGTTTAGTTGATTTTTAATTTATGTAATGTTGTTAATTAATGTTTAATTAATGCCATTAGAAGTAATCCTTTCAAGCAAGCTTTAATTTACATTTGATGCAACTCGTTTAGAAATTACGGGTTTAGGGTTAAGTTCGTTTAGAACCATTAATTGGAAACTGTTGAGAATCGGAATTGATGACCCCAATACTTGATCGACATTTGGGATTGACAACCCCGAATCGTGGATTAAGTGCTCGGCAAAAACTGATTGATCGTGGAGACGGGAACACCCTAAACCCTCATTTTTATTATTTTCATTTAAATCTCTTTTAATTCTTGTATTAGTTGATTAACTTTCAAAAACTCAAACCAAATCAATGACTTAATACTTTCTTAGTTTAGATTAGTGTAATTTCGATTAACAAGAGAGTAAGTAAAAACACTGACCGTCGATAATATCTATTCTCAAGAGACACGACTCGGGTAAGCTTACCGCTCTACAATCGACTCCGTACTATTGCGGAGACGATTTCTTAGAGTGCTAAGAAATCTTCGATCACCAGTCCACATACATCTGAATATCATCTTATCGCCCATTATCATAGAATATCATTTTCTTCCAAATTAGTTTCAAAATTGTGAGTTAGAGAGTGTAGAGGTATTTGGAGGAGAAACATGTGGAGTAAGAAGATCAAAGGATCCACACAATTCCATATGATTTAACTTTCCTTAGTTTTTAATTATAAATTCTATATGTTCAATGAATTATCTTCCTTATTTCATGAACATGTCTAGCTAATTCTTCATTGTTCTGGGGTTTGAAGAAAGAATGAATAAATAATGTTTTAAGCTTTCTTTCAATTGAGTATGATCCTTTTACTATTTTCGTGTTTTGATTTCATTGTTGCAAAAGTGATTGGCGACCATTTATGCTTATATAGTTTTGATTGATTGACAACCTTTATAACAAATAGTCAGATGAATCATAATTTGGGAGATGAGGTTCATTAATAGGCTTTCAAACACGAAACACTCTTATCAAAAAGACCGAGAGGTTTTAGATTAGTAGTGAAATCATATAAATCTTTAAAACCTTTTTGGAATTCTAAGTATGATTTCAAATAGAGAACTTTTTTTATACATAGAGTCTATGGTCTAATCATTTTGAGAGAAGGGTTAAACTATATTTTTGATTCACTTATAGTGAACTCAATCACAAACAATACTTGATTGATAGAAAAAAAAAAGAACATTTAGAGTTCATTGCAATCTCAAACCCCGCAATATTAGCATCACTTGATATTCTCTATTTTGCAAATTGTGCTTTCTTATTAGATAAGTATTATTTCACAAATTTAGTTAGTTTATATTTCTCATTTGGAATCACATAATCCAAATAAACATTCATATTCGTTTAGATAAAGGCACACTATCAAAATTATACTACTTGTCAACTTTGAGTCTATACATGGTCCTTGTGGAGATCGACCTTGCTCATTTCGTGCTACATCTACAATGTATACTTGTAGTTAGGTAGAGTATAATAAACGAATAACTTTCTTACTGGAACCGAATATAATATAGTGTTCAAGTTTTTGGTAACGTTGCTAGGGACCATAATATTTAAGTTGATAATAATATAATTGATAAAATAATTTTAAATTAAACATTATTTTTTCTTTTGATTGGAGTATAGATTGGTTATTTTGCAGGTAGTGCATGCACACACGTTCTAAAGGGGCACCGTTGTAATCCATCGATCCCAAAATCAAGGCGACTTGTAGACGGAACAAGTCTAAATGTGTCAAAGAAAGAATGCGAATGCACACGCCAATGTGAACGTTCAAATGAATAAACTCGAACAATAAACAAAAGTGATGAAAGTACAATCCCAACAACAAAAACAACCCCAACAAGATGCACAACCAACCATTCGAACCATGTTCTAGTCCGATGCTAATCGGGCTCACAGAGGAGTAAACAGGCCAGCAATTCCAGCAAACAATTTCAAGTTGAAGACGATATTGATTGTGATGGTTCAATAAAACCAGTTTGGGGGAAGTGTAATAGACAATCCGAAAGCGCATTTGGAATAGTTCCTTGAGATATGCAATACCATCAAGATGAATGGGGTTCCAGCAGCAGCAATTTAACTCCGTCTATTCCCTTTCTCTTTAAGGGATAAGGCAAAGTCTTAGTACAACACACCATGCTTCGAAGCCATTGACATATGGGACAAGATGTTTAAAGGTTCTTACTTAAATTCTTTCCACCAAGAAAGACACTAAAGTTCAAAGGCGAGACTACCCAATTTCACCAACTAGATGGAGAGCCATTCCACGAAGCATAGGAATAATTCTGAGAGATTTTGAGAAAGTTCCCTCAACATTGTATTCCAAAAAACCAACAAATTCGCTACTTTTACAATGGGTTGAGCGGACACACAAAGTTGATGGTGGATGCTTCATCAGGAGGAACCTTGTAAATGAAAAACACCAGATGATCGTATTAGAATAAATGGCAAGTAATAGCTATCAATGGCTGAAAAAACACTAGATGATAAAGAAGGTTGATATGGTGGGCGAGAATGATGTGATCACCGATAATGCCTAAATAATTAGCGGTAATGAATATCAAGTTTGACATTTTTATTGTCACCAAGCTTAGGGATGTTACCGGGCCAAGCAAGTGGGGTTGTTATGCATGAAGCAGTTGAAGATGTGAATTTTATTATTCAAAGAGACATCAACAAGAACTATAGAAGCAAGCAAGGCGGAAACCAATACTATCCAAGAATGAGAAATCATCTGAACTTCTCATACGCCAATTTAAACAATGCACTCCAACCACCGCAAGATCTATTGGTGATGAATGGGGTGATCAACGAGGGAAAGAAGCTAAGCATAGAAGAAATGTTCACCGTAATTGTTGGTGGAACAAAGACTTAGTTTGAGAAAGGTGAAGCAAGAAAGGATAGAATGGAGGCAAACCTAGAAGCTATGAATGAGTCAGTCGGGACCTACATAAAGTAGCTTGAGACTCAAATCTCTCATTGGCTACCATCATCTGAAACAAACACAAGAAAGGGCAACCGAGCAATACAGAAGTAATCCCTAAAGTACAAGTGAATGCGATTCATTTGAGAAGCGAAAAGGAGTATGAAGGCCCGAAGATGCCAATCATTTAACTTGAATGATATAAAAAGGATGCGGATAAAATGCCGAGGAGGATGTTTGAAGTAGAGATTGAGAAAGCGGCTTAGAAAAATCTCAAAAGCAAAAAAAATACATCAACACTTTTCTATGTTTTTTGAAAAATCCATATAAACATACCGTTTGTTGATACTTTTATGCAGATGCCAAACTATGGAAGGATTTTAAAAGAGGTGATAAGCAAGAAAAGGAGGTTTGAGGATTACGAGATCTAGAACCTAACTAAGGAAATGATAACACATATTTTTTGTACACATTGAAAATGATTAAATTAGGCTACAACTAGTGTTTGTATGTTTTAACGTATTTTCACTATAGTTACTATTATTTGGATATTATTACATGTCTGGTTATTTTATATTATTTTTATAGGATTTTGGATCCAATTTGGACTGAGTTCAAAGATGAAGAAATAGACTGAACAAAGTGAATAGAAGAGTCCATTGGGATAATCACTTCAAGATAATTGTTAAACCGTTTTTATGATTAACATATATTTAATTGATTCGAATAATGTTTGGTTAATTGAAAAGATTTTACATTCGATTATAATCCCTTTACTATTTTTATGTTTGTAATTCATTGTTGCATACTCGATTGACAACAGTTTGTGCTTCTAAAGTTATCATCGATTGACAACCTTTTATAACTACTAGATTTGGTAAATCATAATTCGAGAGATGAGACTTACAAATAGGCATTCAAACATGAGACACTTTAATCAAAAAAATTGGGAAGTTTGATATTAATAGTGAAGCCGTACAAATCTTTAAAACCTTTTAGAGTTTTAATAAAGTTGATCAAATCTTTAAAGTCTTTTGGAGTTCTAAGCGTGATCTTGACAATGCGTCTCACATTTAGAACCCACAGTTTAAGCACTTCGGGAGAAGGTTTGAAATGTTTTTTTTGATTTTATAGTAGATTGAATCACAATAATACTCAAATGATTAAACACGATAGACATTGAAAGTTCATTGGAACTCCAAACCTTGGAATACATCCATCTCATATGAAAGAATCTCTTTCTTATTTTTATACATTTGTTCTTGGTAAATTGGATTAATTAGTTTGTTTTATACTCGTCATTTTTCAATGACAAAACCAATATATTCTTTTTTATTTGTTTAAATATAATTAATTTATTAATAATATTACTTTTCAATTTTTGAGACTTGGTCCTTGTGGAAATCGACATTGCTCGTCGTAGAATACATCTACACTGTACGCTTGCAGTTAGATAGTATATTAACTAACAAGTTTTTGTCACTCAAAAACCCCTAAATTAGGAGAGTTCAAGTTTTGGGCATCGTTTCTATGGACCAATTGATTTTAAATTGATAATAAAGTAATTAATAAATTAGTTTTAATTGAGAATTTTGTTACATTTTTTTCTTTCATAATTGGAGCCTGGATTGATTGGATCTCAAGTTGTAAATCAAGCTCTTGAAGGAATAATCTGTCTAGCTAAAGATATTAAATTATGTGCTAGTTGGGAGGCAGCCCAATAATAATGGAAAATGGTGTCGAGACTCACCTCGAACCAACGCAAATGCAATCCCTCTGAAAACTGACATAGAGGTGATCCCTCCAAAAACCGAAGATGAGGAAATCCCTTTGAATGGGAGCCAACACCGAGTCACTCCATGCCTGACTCGCGGTAGACTTGGTGAGTCACAACCAACGTAAATTTACTTTCTTTATTTACTTTATAATAGCAATTAAGTTTGGGGGAAGGAAGTTTGGTTTACATTGGTCATGTATTATAACTTTACATTACATATATGATTGCATTAATTATTATTTTAATTTAATTTTTATTATTTTTAATTTTATTTGCAAGTTTATTGTTTTATTTGAAATAAAACGGTAGCTGTGGGTAATTGGGTCTAAAATATTTGATTCATTTGATGGAATATGAATTTGTGTATACTTTTTGTGAAGTATTTGATGATGTGCTAAATATGAGTTAATTTTAAAAAATTACTTATTTTCTATAAAAGTGCATGCTTGGATATTATTGCTACACCTTTACTAAAACTAGTGCTTAACCCGTGCGATGCACGGAGCGAATTGAAATAGATGATGTAAATTCATTCGATGTATGTGTAATATTATTAATTTATTAATATAATATAATAATCTAAAATACTCAAGTCACGATTTGGTCAACACGAGCAAATTTAAAACAAAGGGCGTGGATATACACACATCGTTTTATTTCTTAGTTCAACCCACCAAAAATATTATCACAAAAATATCAATATTAGCCTTAAACCTTACACCCCCAAATACTTCATCTCCTTCAACTCTCCAGCACCACTCCAGCCGTCACCCATCACCGCCGCCACTGCCATGTCCGCCATCTATTGAAGAACATAAACAAATGGACACAAAAATACGCTGCCGCCGTGCCATTGAGAAAAGAAAGAGAAAAAAATGCCTTCAAAAAAATCGTTCGAACCAAAATTTCGAACACAAAATATATGTTTAAAAAAATCGATTCGGACACAGAACCCAACTGTGAAAAATTATTTCGTGCACAAAACACATGTTCGAATAATTGACCTGAATGCCCCCTTTAAGGCTTGTTCGAATTTTTTTTGAATAACGTTGTATTGTTCGATCAATAAGTTCAAACACATGACATATGCTCGAGAAACCAGAGACGAACATCCCTATTTCGCATCTGTTTCTTACCATTTGTCGCCCACATCCATCACTTACTTAAATAAATACAATAAATTGTATTTAGATTATAAATATATATTAATTAAATTAAAATTAAAAAGTCATAAAAATCATATATATTATAAATAATATAAAACTAGCCCTAAACTATTTAAAATTGGATTAAAATATTATGAATTCTAAATAATTATTTAATAATAATAAAAAATAAAGAAATGTTATAAATAATAAAATAAATCATAAAAGAATATGAAACATATTAAATATATAAGAAATATATCTTATTACAAATACTTATCAAATAATTTTAAAAAAATTTATGAAGATAGTAATAGTATAAATAATATAAAATAAATCTTATTTCACAATATTTTTTTTTAAAGTGTGAAAGATATATTAAAAAGGAGAAAAAGATACGGGGTGGCCGAGTTCCCTACACGACCAAAAGTCATCAAATGAAAAAAGTTTGGGGGGCAGAATTCCCTACACGACCAAGAGTCATCAAATGAAACAAGTCTGGGGGGCCGAATACCCTACATGACCGAATCCCCTACACGACCAATCTTATTTCACAATAATTCTATAGAATAAATTAAAAATAATTTAAATAATGAATAATCATTTACTAAATCCTAAAAGTAACAAAACACACTTAAAATGCTATAAATAATAAATTAATCAGAAAAATATGAATTTAGTTAAATAAATATAATATATATATTTTAATTATAAATGGTTCTTAATAATTTCTAAAATAAAATAAAAATAATAATATAAATATGAAATTATTGAAATCAGACAAAAATATAATAAAATTATAATTAATTTATAAATATTTATTTAAACACATTGAAAGAATAAATTGCCGATAGTGATAAGGTAAATTAAATAAATATATAAAAGTTAATTTTAAATAGTTTCTTATCTATTGAAAGTTGATAATAAAACAATAACAAAGATAAAGAAATTATAAAATATAATAAAATAAATCTTAAAACATTTTAAAACAGAAAGTAATATACTCAATTAATGTTATATTATAAAAATTCATCTTCTAAATCTAGAAAAAAATATAAATATTGTAAAAATATAAAAAATACTATAAAAATGAAAAAAGAATTACCAAATAGATGAGGTATCGTATTAAAACTTTAATTGAGGGCCTTTGTATTCTATTTTATTATAGTTATTTTTCTTTTAAATCCACCGGTAATTGACTCGAGATAGCCACTGAGAAATTAACCACCAATTCACCGAGTCAGTTGATGAACCCAATAATAAACTAAAATTTATATATAGATTTCAGTTTATACGAAAGTAATTATATAACCAAGAGTAATAAGTCATTTATGTGTGGATCTCTGACGTTAAATACTTAAAGTCATAGTAATTAGTCACAAATTATTAATATACAAACGTTCATAAATAATTATTTAGTTAAAAATCTTAAAATAATGTATTGAATTTTTTATATTATGCGATTATATAATCATTTTTTGTTCTGCCCACATATAATTCTGATTTCAAAATTTAATCAAAAAATTGTATAAAGTTTTTTACCTCTTACTTATGTTCATAATACAATTTTTCTTTTAGGAAAATGAAAAAAAAGCGTCATTGTCATTTTGTGACACGTTTAGGGTCAAAGTCTGGGTCATCTGAGTTTTACTCGAGTCACATATAGAAAATGAAAAAATATGACGCTTTATGTGTGTCCTTGTATCACCTGGTCTGGTCAACAAATAAAATTATGGAAGAAAAGACAAGTTCTTGTTACCGATTATAAGTTTTTCTTGTCTTCGTTGCATCAATTTTCTAGTTGTACTCATACTATCTTTTTTTTAGTTAATAAAAAAATTATTAAATAATTTTTTAAAATCAAATTATAAATTTTTATATTTTTGTTATTCATTTTATTTTTTCCCAATTTTTTTTATATTATATTTCTTGTAATTTTTTATTTTTTTTATTTTTATATTTAGTTATTAATTTCCTTAATGGTACTTTTTTTTAGCTATGAACTCATATTTAGTTTTATAATATTAGCAGATTTTGGGTTTGTTTTCTATTTTTTTTGTATTTATTAAATAAATATTTTTAATTTAGTTATAAGTTATTATATTCTACTTATTAAAAAAAAATTTTATTTGATATCATTTGACATATTTGTATTTTGATTTACTTTTTCGGGTTTTTTAGACTTATAAACTAACTATTTAGATTTACTTATATATTATATATTATATATTTATATTTTATTTTTCAGATTTCTTATATATAAACACACACACACACACAATATTTTTGTAGTTGCTATTATTATTTTTTTATTTTATTTTATATTTATTTAATAAATTTATAGAATCTAATTATGATTTTTTTTTGAGTTAATTTAACTTATTTTATGAATTTTCTTTTTATCTTTATTTGACTATTGAATTTTCGGTTTTGTTTCATATTTATTAAATAAATATTTATAGTTTAATTATAAGTTCTTATATTTTTATATGTATGATTTTATTAATATTTTAAATCTTATCTAAAGCTTTTGAAAAAATATTTATGCTTTACTTTTGCTTTTTTGGGTTTTTCAAATTTATTAACTAGTTATTTACATATATTTATATATTTATTTTAAATAATTTTTTATATTTTATTTTTTCTTCAAAAAAGTTTATATTATTTTTATTTTTCTCAGATTTTATTTATTATTATACATAATTCTTCTATATATATATATATATATATATATATATATATATATATATATATATAATATTTTCTTTACATAGATCATAATCTCCAAAAAAATATTTACATAAATAATTATATAAATAATAAATATGTATACCACAAATAGTATGTAAAATGGATGGGAAAATTTTGAGAAATATTTTTAGAAACACTAGCCTTTTTATATATAGATAGATAGATAGATATATTGGCTTCTTATTTTGAAAAATGATATGACTTGTGAGAAAAATTATATTATTTTTTATCGTGCATGTATCTCTTTAGAATTTTCTAAGGTTTCTATCTCAGTGAGCGAAAGACTTGTCACTAATTTAGGTAATTCTTTTTGAAAATCCAATTATGGCCTATCCTTTATAAAAAACTACTACAAATAAAAACCCCTCGCTAGTCCCGTAAAGCTTTTTATACCCATTCTTTGTTAGCCAAGGGCTCATTTTATGCTCTCGAATTTTGTGTGTTTTGAGAGTTTTATTTCTAAATTGGTTAACTTGAGTGGAATGATTGCTGGGTGCAAGTATTTACTTTCTTTCAATAAGCGTCAAAGTTCTTATAAAAATAATTTAGACGATAGGAGTTTTTGTGAAACCCCGTCTATTTATACTTATAATTTATTTAAATAAAATTGATTATTTTTTATATCACTATATTATTTCACTTCAATCGAAATATTTTATTACAATAATATTTTGTTGGAATGTATATTGGGTATTATGTAATTTTTTATTTATATTTATTTTATTTTGTAACGAAAACAAATATACATTGTATATTTGTTTTATTTGACCAAATGTATTAAATTGGGCTCAAAAATCCTTCAAAGTTATACCAATTAGTTAACCCAAAGATTTGAGCCCATTTGAATTCCAGTCGGCCCACATTTAGGCCCAGACGCTGAGCCCAACCGCCTTAGAGTGCTGCTGCTGCTTCATTTTTTCCATCAGATAAGACCCGAAAGGTTTTCATTTTGTTTTCATTTTCGTACATCACCTCCGTCTTGTGGCCACTGATTTCGTCGGCACAGTGACGATTATCTAACCGTCGGATCATAACAAAACTTACACTGTAGACAAAAATCTTCATAAGGTTTCCAAAGCCATCTTCTGATAAACGATCGAAGCTCTGGATCATCAGCAAAACGTCGGCGAAGTTCCTGTGCCCTGTCACGTTTCGGGCCAGCGCCGTCGAACTTCGACGGCCGATTTCCGGCGAACGGAAGGTTCAAATTTAACATATAATTTATCAATTTGTTCGTATTTACTTCAGCTTCAAAAGCCCTTAATTAATTTCATGTTTAGGGTCTTATCCTGTCGGGGTTTTGAGCTTGAATGATTGTGCGTATATATAAGTATTTGTGTGTGTGGCGTGTTTTGTGTGTATTGTTGGCGATGGCTGATGGCGTGGTGATCACCAGAGAGGGTTGTGGTGCTAGGCTGAGTTGATGTGGAGGAGAAGGATGGCTGCACATTAGTTTTGAAGTTTTAGGGTGAAAATGAACTGGGTTAATAATTTATGGGTTGACTTTTAAAAATTAGATATAATTTTGGATCCAATTGGAGATTCTTAAAACTTCAATTTGAACCCTCTAATTTTCAATTTAGTCCCCTGAAATCAAGTTTTGATTTATTCTGAATTGACCTCAAATATGGTCCTTTGAAACTGCAGATTGAACAAACTTTTTAAAGTTCTTAAACTTATATTTTGACCTCAATTACTTTATTAATTTTTCAAAACTGTACAACATTTTTTTTGAGCCGAAATGGGTCAAATGAATTCCAAATGACTTCAAATTTGAACCATAGCTTTGTTATAATATCCTCCTTCGTAACACGTATCCAAAATTACAAATTTACCCTTTGAACTCCAGATTTCAGGAATCGAGGCCTGAACGTTCTTACTATCATATTCTGTGTTGTAGATTATTAGTTTCACTTCCAAGTGTCTTAAAATCTTTGATATTACTTTATTTTATGTTATATTTATAATTAATATAAATATATTATATTTTAGGACTCAACATGGGCTTTTATTCGGAAGTGTCGAGGCCTTTCATGTACTGACCGGGAACCTCGTAAAGCCATCGTAGTTATATGCTTGATTTTGGAAAAAACTTCAAAGAAGGTGAGTAAAACTTTCTTAAACTGGGGATTTTGAAAATTTCTCAAATTATAATGCGTTGTTTGTGCTTATCTGGGAGTAAAATATTTTTAAATGGAAAGTTTGAGATTTTCCAAATCAAGAAGCACTTGTTGCTTAAACATATTTTTCTATTTGTATAAGTCTTTCAAAAAATAGTTTGAGGGAAAATATGAAAGTGTGCATTGCCCTTGTGCTTGTGCTTAATCATAAGTTCAATTATATGATTTTATATCAAAGGTATCATTTGAACTCGATTGTTGTTATTGACTGTCTGTTATCGATTGTTACTAGTTATTACTATTACTGTCTATCTGTCACTGTTACTGTATGTCAAGCACGAGTAGCTTGGGCAATCAATCGAACAGGTTGCCTGTGATTCTTGCTTGACTACTCGTGGTACCTATTCCCATTGTTCCTGGTCGGGTTGGAGACGACGATAGGATTTGGGTCGTAGATTGGGTATATTCCAAAATATGACGTACCCTGGGTTTGAATCCCATAGCTAAAGGGACGTCGAGCCTACTGGGAGGGATAAGGAGATTTAGGCTTCGGCCTGGAGTGTCACCTTTCATGGTGAGTGGAAATGTGTGGGTCGATGTTTGATCAACATCGATTTTACGTTTATGTGAGTTAATCTGGTTTGGGAGCTAAGTGCTACGTGTGGGAGCCACCTTTAGAGTCATTCAGGAGCTAAGTGCTACGCGCGGGAGCAACCTCTAGAGCTCCGTATCTGGACACTCACTAATCGAACTGACTGTATTAGAACGAGACAGATTTTCATGTCTGTTCAACTGTTAACTGTTTCAATTAATTTTTCAAAAATAAGTTAGTATTGCTTGTGTATTTTAAATACGATAATTGGTTAGATTTTGGGAAAATCTATTGTTTAATCTTTCTAAAAATTTTTAATTTTGAAACTGCTAACTAATGTTTTGTTACACGCATGAAAATAGTTTTGCACACAAAGTGCTTTGATTATTTTTATGAAAATTATTTTCTAAACTCTTGTCAGTTTGATATTTTAAAAGAAAATTTTCATTTCATTTGCTTTCCCTCACTGAGCTCTTTTAGCTCACGCTCTCGTTTGTTTTAAAACCAAACTCTCCAGATATCGACGATAATGCGAATGAAGTTGACTTCGATTTTCAAGGTGAAGACTGACTCGTCTAGAGCTTTTTTTTATCGAGTTCCTTTTATTGTGTTTTATGTATATGAAAACGAATTTCAGGTGAGAGTTTTTATTTATTTATTTATTTTATTACTATTAAGATAGTATTTTTTTTGGAGCGTTACAGATGTGGTATCAGAGCTTGAGTGTAAAGGAGTTGCACTTAAGCGTACCCAGGATAGGGTCTTTGGCCTATGATTGGAATGCCACTGCCATTCTGGACTTGAGAATTAGAATATTAGTAATGACTTTGACAGAGTAAAGAGTCACTACCTGCTTATGTTGATTGGATAGTTGGTTGACGTGAGGATTTTTCATCTTCAGATTGTCAAACTTGAACATTAATTCATTCACTACGTCACCTTAACCTCCTTCTAATTTCAATACTTGTCTGAGTTCTTGTTTATCTTGAAGAATTTTCCTTTGTTCAAGAACTTAGCCTTTGTATTACTTATAAGTCCTCATCAACTTTCTTCAAATTTAGATTTTAGTATTACTTTTCTCTTCTTGCGAATCTCAAGGGAAAGTTTGATTTGCTAAGCAATTCCCGAACCTTGATGTTCTGATAAGAGTTCAGACTCAACTACCAATATCAAAGGATTTAGAGACCTATCAAATTCAAAAGCTTAGTCAAGAAAGTGTAGCAGGTGAACTTGCATTTGTCACCGATTCTGATTATTAAGATGAAACATTTAAGAAAATTGAATAGACAAGTCAACGAGTGGAGATCTTCAACATCACAAAGGGTTGAATTAACGTAGGAGTTGAACAAGTAAGAGATGATGCATGTACAGATCAAAATTACGAACACTGCTTTGACATGGAGGGAAGTCATGTGAGTTCGTTTTCGTCTAACCAAAGAATGATATGGGACTTTTTGGTAGAGTAGATGAACCATTGGATGATGCACGATATGAATATCAACAAGCTCAAGTAATCATTGTTCAAGAAAATAACGAATATGGGGTGAAAGTTTATAAGACAACACCGTGTGGCACGAAGATCGAAAGAAATTCATCAAGGAAGATTAAGATATAAAAGTTAGATATAAGTTTTCATAAGGCTGATGCAAGCTAGATGATATTCTAGATACGACATCAATCAACATCAAAGAAGAAAATAATCCTCGAGCTGTACGAGGATATCTCTGGTGCGTAAGTCACTACTTAAGTCTTAGTTATCATTAGTTATTTAAGAAATTCTGATCTACTTACTTAGGTTAATCAACTTTAGGAAAATGATGACATTCCACTGTCGGGGGTAATCCTGTCCAATGAAACATCAATCTAGTTTCATTCAAATTGTCATTTCATTTACACTTTCATTTGGAGTTTGTGTGCCTTGTACTTGACCTTTTATCTACTTTGTAATGTTTGTCGTCATGTTCAACTTTCACTCTAAATAGAATCATTTCATATAATACCTTGTTGTTTCATCCTGTTACTTGTTTTATTATCCTACTTGATAAGCGATCATTTGATTACATTCATTCTTTATCTTTGAAATAATTTCAACCATCCATTTCTCTTACTTATGTTGGATGATTAATTATTTATCTTTCAACTTTGTTCCATTTCTTTGAGTAGACATGAACCACTATCTTTTCTACTTATCTCCTCGATGTGTCATTTGTTTCTTTTTTGGATTTTTGCTTTTTAAATAGCTTTTTATGAGAATTAGTTCACCTCAATTTAATTACCTCTTTGCGTTCTCAGCAAGTACCTCGCTTCTTTACCTCGTGAACAACTTATTCCTTCATAGAGGATCATGTACTTGAGTGTGAAACATTTTGTTTAAACTCTCTTATTTCGCATGGTACGCTATCACCAGTTTATCTATTTTCTTTGCGAATTCTAAACCTGGAAATTTTTCAAGTCGTTATTGAATTCTTCTGAATATTAGAATACTTATCTTGTGAGGAATTGTAATTTATAACGTTCCTTACAAATGAGTCTATTTGTTATGGATGACCCTTAATTGATTTCTCTTTGTGAGAGTTGGATTTATATACCTCTTATTCAATGTCCAATAGTGATACTTTTTGTAAACCAATGAGAGTTTGACATCTCTTCCTAAAACTTTCTTTATCAACCATATTGTGATTCTTTCTGCTGGCTAAATACCTCGTTTTAAACTTAGAGATTATGTTATTGAATTCATTTTATGACGTAATCACTCGTTCTACTCTATAACCATTATTTTTCTGGGATCTCGATTGAATGGAGAGTCTTGCATATTCATTACGTTGACTATCAACTTTTGTTTATGAAGATTCTCATCTCTTATGACTCTATCTATTGAACGTTAGGTTATTTATAATACCTCTTCTTGAATTTCTTGAATATTCATGTTGAGTTTGAAAGGTCTTTATCCATGTTTTCATCTCTCTTTTGTACGTAAAATCTAACAAGTCTCATATCTTGTTTTCTTATTCATTGGAGTCCTTGCTTTGTTTCTTTTTGCCTTCTATGACTGATCCATATTCAAGTTGGACATCTTAATTCCATTTCATTACACTCTTGAGTATTTCTTTTATAGTTATTCACTCATAGAAATCGTTCTGTCTGACTGACTTTCATTATCAAGTTCTGACTTAG
The DNA here is from genome assembly GCA_014905375.1 of Phtheirospermum japonicum. Taxonomy (NCBI): domain Eukaryota; kingdom Viridiplantae; phylum Streptophyta; class Magnoliopsida; order Lamiales; family Orobanchaceae; genus Phtheirospermum; species Phtheirospermum japonicum. Next base: position 205,033 of record BMAC01000547.1, read on the forward strand.
GATGTTTAAACATTCCACAAGTCATTAATTGTTTTTCTCATGAAATTTTTGGAATCATAAACCTCACTACCATTTCTTGGCCTTCACCCTATGATTTGAAAATTGTTGGGCCATTTGTTGCCAATGTTTTCTCTTTGAGCGTTAAACTTGTTCAATTCTTTGAATGTCTTCATTCATAATTATATATTCAATTTGAACTTGTTTAGAACAAGTTTTACCTTGCGCTCCGTCTCTCGTTCTTAGTGATTCACTGTTTTGCACTCAATGTCAATGTGGGTCTCGTATTTTTAATTCTCTTCCAGTCTTGATTGTTCTAAATTTTATTTCTCACCTATTTATCACTGAACCTTCAAGAGACTGATGTCGACTAACTTCACTTGGCACATTAATGTGTCCTCAATACTTATTACCCAGACTACCTGATTATTCAAGAGATTCGATATTTCACTTTCAAATTCTTCTTGTGTTCTTTTCAATCATTATCTTGATTATGAATTCTTTTCTCAGTTAATGATTAAATCTATTCTCATTTTGGTAGTCATCCTTAATATTCTGACCTTAGTAGTCCTTTTGCTCTACTTTATAGACTTTTCCTAATTGTGGAGCTCTTTAACACAACTACTTCCGAAATGCACATTGCACCCAAGTCTTTGGTTGACTTCCTCTGATATACTAGTTCACATATACATTGTTGTAATGAACTTAAGTTTTAATTACTTTTGTTTCGAGTTTATCTCCAGTCTTGGTGGAATCGATTTTACTTTGTTTACCTCACATCGTTGTTCAATCACCCTTATATTTTATTCCTTTTTTATAATAAGAATTTATCTTTGCTTATTCTAGGGAATTGACCCTTCTACAGTTGTTAGTGCTCACTTATTTTGTTTTCTACATCAGTGGTGTTGTATTTTTTGTTGTTATTCGCTCTATAATTTGCAACCCATTTTGAAAACTTTTGATTATTCTACCACTTAAAAACTTATTTGCTATCTCACTATTTGTAACTTTTCTATTTGTATGTTCCAAAACTATACACCTTATCTTAAAACTTTTCTCATTTATCTTTCTATCATTTTTCCTCTCTGGTAAATTAACGTTCGGACCAGTGGTCAAACTGTATAAGCTTTCCTTAGATATTGATATTTCTATAATGATTCTGAATTATTAATTATTTCATTTTCCATGTGAGTATTTCTTATATATATCAAATATCTACACCTTTTGACTTCACATTGTTTGCTTTATTACCACTTTGTTCGTCAATTCTGTCTTTGGACAAAGATCCTAACTTGTACTTACTCTTACCTTGACGACTTTACTATTTCATACCTTTCACCTTATCAAATATCAAACTTTCTATCTCATTTTAACTTTACATTCGTTTGTGGTAGAACTTCAAATCATTCTCATTTGTTAGCTTCCATTGAAAATTTGTTTCCCTTGGCTACCTTCGAAGTACTGATTCCACCGACTTGTTCTATTATATTGGTAAGACTTTTTTGTCGTACTCTCCCTATTTGATATGTGTAAAGTTTGAAATTCTATATTGACTATGGTTTCTTTCTTTTATATTTTATTGGAATGTAGTTTTGATCTCACTATAATGGTATGACTTTCTTAGTTGTACTCTCTCTATCTCATAGTTCCGATAATTTGATCTTTTACTTCAAATCCAGGGGTTCAACGATTAAGTACTTAACTCTTGTCAATTCTACTAACAAATATTTTTCCCTATTATCTATCGGTTATTAACTTTATTTTACATATCCACCTATTCATATCTTCTCATATGCCTGAGTCAAATCGTGCAACATGTTCGACTATACTGGTTGCATTCTTTCACCCATTCGTGCTTAGTGTCTTCGTAGAGTGACTTTTGTAGATTTAAACATTTTGGTAGTAATATTATAGTTATTATCCAGACTGATTTAGTAGGAATTTGGGGAATAAATTCTTTTGAGGAGGGGAGATTGTGAAGCCCCGTCTATTTATCCTTATAATCTATTTAAATAAAATTAATTATTTTTTATATCACTATTTTATTTCATTTCAATTGAAATATTTTATTACAATAATATTTTGTTGGAATGTATATTGGGTATTATGCAATTTTTTATTTATATTTATTTTATTTTATAACGAAAATAAATATACATTGTATATTTTTTTTATTTGACCAAATGTATTAAATTGAGCTAAAAAATCCTTCAAAGTTATACCAATTAGTTAACCCAAAGATTTGAGCCTATTTAAATTCCAGTTGGCCCATATTTAGGCCCAGAAGCTGAGCCCAACCGCTTTAGAGTGCTTCTGCTGCTTCATTTTTGTGAAATTATAAGAAATACTAATTTATCTTTTCTCTTTTACAATTTTACGATCACTTGGATTTTTTTATAAATATACTAGATTCTTTTATTATTTTTAACTAATTACGTACTTTTTAGGCTTTTTGTTTTTTAATGGTTTTCATTGATTTTATCGTCAACATTCCTTTCCTTCAAATCCCTTCAAATCTACCCTACATCCAAGTCGAGGATGTGGATTGAAATATTTAAATCATAATTTGGGTTGATATATTATTTGAAAGTCAGTATTTGGGTATCTCTTCTAAAACTTATTTCAAAGTTGCAGTATTTAGGAAAATAATTTTCAAGTCGCATCGGGTTAATATGTATTTAAGAAACATTTTTCAACTCCAGGGTTGATATATAGTTTGTTTAGGTATTTGAAAAATATTTTTCAAATCGTAATTTGGGTTTGTTTGGGTATAAATAGTTTTCAAGTCACAACTTCGGTTTAATTAATTTTAGTTGTTACGGCTCTTTTAATTAGCAGAATTTGAGTTGATATTTGGTGGGTTGTGTAGCAGAATTGGGTGGGTTGACGACGAATGTTTTGAAAATGATATATGAATTAATTAGCAGAATATGGGTTGATATTGAATGGTTTTGAAAGCGATTTTATTCGTGTAGCAGAATTTATTTTATTCGTGTAGCAGAATTTGGTGGGTTGACAATGAATGTGAAAATGATTTTCTTCGTACATGTGAAATTTTTTAAGATATATTCGTATATTTGTAAATTCTCTGAAGTGATCGTGTTTTTTAAATTTCTATTTCTTAAATAGGCAGAATTGTAATTTCCCCTTCATTTTTTCCATCAGATAAGACCCGAAAGGTTTTCATTTTCATACATCACCTCCATCTTGTGGCCACTGATTTCGTCGGTACGATGATAAAAATCTAACTGTCGGATCATAACAAAATTTACACCGTAGATAGCCCTTTTCATAAGGTTTGCAACGCCATCTTCTGATCGACGATCGAAGATCTGGATCATTGGCTAAACATCGGCGAAGTTCATGTGCGCTGTAACGTTTCGGGCCAACGCCGTCGAACTTCGACGGCTGATTTTCGTCGAACGGCAGGTCCAAATTTAACATATAATATATCAATTTGTTCATCTTTAATTCAGATTCAAAAATCCTTAATTAATTTTATGTTTTGGGTCCTATTATATTGGGATTTTGAGCTTGAATGGTTGTGCATATATGTAAGTATTTGTGTGTGTGGCCGCGTATTTTGTGTGTATTGTTGGCGATGGCTGATGGCGTGGTGATCACCGGCAAGGGTTGTGGTGCCAGGCTGAGTTGATGTCGAGGGGAAGGATGGCTGCACATTAGTTTTGAAGTTTAGGGTGAAAATGAACTGGGTTAATAATTTATGGGTTGACTTTTGAGAATTAGATATAGTCTTGGATCCAATTGAAAATTTTTAAAACTTCAATTTGAACCCTCTAATTTTCAATTTAGTCCCCTGAAATCAAGTTTTTATTTATTCCGAATTGACCCCAAATCAGGTCCTTTGAAACTGCAGATTCACCCCACAAACTTTTAAAAGTTCTTAAAATTTTATTTTGACTCCAATTACTTTATTAAAATTTTAAAACCGTACAACTTTCATATTTTTGAGCCGAAATGGTTCAAACGACTTCCAAATTATTTCAAATTCGAACCATAGCTTCGTTTTAATATCCACCTTTGTAACACGTATCCAAAATTGCAAATTTACCCTTTGAACTCCAGATTTCAGGAATCAAGTCTTGAACGTTCTTACTATCATATTCTGTGTTGTAGATTATTAGTTTCACTACCAAGTGTCTTAAGATCTTAGATATTACTTTATTCTATGTAATATTTATAATTATTATAAATATATTATATTTTGGGACTCAACATGGGCTTTTATTCGGAAGTGTCGAGGCCTTTCATGTACTGATCGGGAACCTCGTAAAGCCATCATAGTTATATGCTTGATTCTGGAAAGAATCTCAAAGAAGGTGAGTAAAACTTTCTTAGAAATTTTTTCAAATTATAATTCGTCGTTTGTGCTTATCTGAGAGTAAAATATTTTTAAATGGAAAGTTTGAGATTTTCCAAATCAAGAAGCACTTGTTGCTTAAACATATTTTTCTGTTTGTACAAGTCTTTCAAAAAATAGTACTTTGAGGGAAAATATGCAAGTGTGCATTGCCGTTGTGCTTGTGCTTAATCATAAGTTCAATTATATGATTTCAAAAAGGGTGTTGCGGTAACCTACATGGGTGCTAGGACTCTATCAAGCAAAATCACGAGAGCTGGCTATTTTTGGCTGTAGCTGAGAAAAGATGCGAAAGACTTTGTTAAGAAATGTGATAGGTTCCAGAAGAACTTCCTCCTAGTACATCGCCCTGCAGAAGAGCTCATGACAATGAGACCTCCCTTCCCCTTTTCCAATTGGGGGATAGATCTGGTTGGACCTTTCCCCACGGCCCCAGCCCAGAAGAGATTCCTGATCGTGGCAATAGATTATTTCAGCAAGTGGGTCGAGGCTGAAGGCTTAGCGAAGGTTACGGAGGAGGCGGTAATGAGATTCTTATGGAAGAATATAGTGTGCTAGTTTGGAGTCCCAAGAATCTTGGTGTCAGATAATGGCAGGCAGTTCATGGGAGCTCGAATTTTAGCCTGGTGCACTAAGATGAAGATAGACCAACATTTCACATCTGTCTACCACCCTCAGGCAAATGGCCAAGTCGAGATAACCAATTGAATCTTGGTCCAGGGGATTAAGTCACGTTTAGAAAGGTCAGGAGGCAAATGGGTAGAGGAGCTTAGTTTGATTCTATGGGCTTTTCGAACCAACCCCAAGGAAAGCACTGGAGAAACCCCATTTAGCTTGGTATATGGCATGGATGCCGTAATTCACGCGGAAATAAGCATGGAGACCCACCGAATACAGAGCTTTGATGTAAATCAGAATGAGCTGCTGATGCAGAATGCGCTGGATTTGATTGAGGACAAAAGAGCACATGGGGGGACGAATCAGGGTGACTTATAATAAATCAGTAGAAAATAGGTATTTCCACATAGGAGACCTGGTCTTGTGCAGAGCTGACTTGGGGAGGACCAAGGGGAAGCTAGATGTCACTTGGCAAGGGCCATATAAGGTCACGAAAGTTCTTGCAGGGGGGCTTACGAATTGGAACAGATGGATCGAGTCATAGTACCCTGAGCATGAAATGTAACAAACCTACGAAAGTATTATGTGTAAGGTTATTGCATGAAACTTACTTATATAAATTAGTGGTTTGAACTTATCCACATTTTATTACAACCTGACTTGATCGTCAGTAAAATTTTTAGCCCTGATTGGCTAAGGGCGGATGCCCCCAAAACCTGACCTGATCGTCAGTAAATTCTTTAGCCTTGATTGGCTAAGGGCGGATGCCTCGAAAACCTGTTGTGATTATCAGTACAAATTCTTAGCCCTGATTGGATAAGGGCGAATGCCCCAAAAACCCAACCTGATTGTCAGTAAAATTTTTTTTATCCCTGGTTGGCTAAGGGAGGATGCTCCACAATTCCAGACATGATTGTCAGTAAAATTTTAAGCCATGATTATCTTAGGGCGGATGCCCCAAAAACCCGACCTGATTGTCAGTAAAATTTTTTTTTGCCCTGGTTGGCTAAGGGCGGATGCCCCACAATTCCGAACATGATTGTCGGTAAAATTATAAGCCATGATTGGTTAAGGGAGGATGCCCCCAAAATCCGACCTGATTGTCAGTAAATATCTTTTTTTAGCCCTGGTTGGCTAAGGGCGGATGCACCACAATTATGGACCTGATTGTCAGTAAAATTATAAGCCATGATTGGCTAAGGGCGGATGCCCCGGAGACCCGACCTGAATGGCAGTAAAGATTTCTACACTCTGATTGGCCATAGGCGGATGCCCCGAAAATCTCAACCCGATTGTCAAGCTTTTGGGCAGATGCCCCAGGAATCCTGACATGATCATTAGAAAGTTTCTAGCCCTGACGGGCTAGGGCGACTGCCCTGAAAGGCTTGATTTGGTTATCTGGAAAATTGCTAACCCCTGATTGGATAAGGGATGAACACCCCTAACTCAACCTATCAATTAAGGGAATGAGCCCCAAACCTTGCCTGATCATTAGTAAAGGACGTGAGCCTTTGCAGTTAGCCAATAAAAGATACACATCCTAAGAGCATCAAACCAAGGTATAAAGAGACGAGTATTCGAGCCTGGTTTGGCCAAGAGAAATGCGTATTACAAGAACAGTCAAGAACAAATATTCGAAAACATACCAAAATTTTATTAAACCCAACATATTTGATTAAAACTACATCGAAGAAGAAAGGTTTGCTGAAAATTGCAGAACATAGAAATGCACCAGCTTAAACTATGAGAACATTATGGATGGGATGAGAGAATCCTCTTATCAGAAGATAGGACACGTTGAATACACCAAAGCTCGTTCTCGGTCTCGTGAAGGCGTTGATGGTACCTGTCAGCCCACTCAATCACAGAGTGAGCTTCGCTTGCAGCGGTGGTCAACCGACACACATATTCAAGCAAATTAGCCCTCTCCTCATGGAGTTGACGGTTGAGCTGGCGGAGCTCCACCCATTCCCATTTGTAATGACATTTCTTCTGCCTCTTCCGCTCCAAAAGTTTACGCAATTGAGAGAACTTTTCGCGAAGTTGAGCATTCTCCCCAGAAAGTTGAAAATTTTCATTAAAAAGGAATGGTTTTTCTTTTTTAGAGTTTCTACCTCTTCGATCAGAGATGATGAAGCCATAATGAAATGTATAATGGGAGGAAGACATATATAGATGAAAACCAAGGCACGTGATCCATAGAGAATAGTACTAGGGCTTCCTTAAATCAAGGAAGCCCTAAAATTACAAAATGACAGATTGTTCAAAGTACAAATAAAAGTTGTTTCAAATACAGATTGGTCAAAAAGCAGATCAGGAGATAAGGGTACAAAATAATCCAGCTAGCCTACAATACCAAGATTTCCAGTGTCCATCTCTCCTGCTAGCTGCTCCACCGCATCCTCCTCAGGAAGGTTGCTGGGTGACACACCACCGGGTAACTCACTCAGACCAGTGAAGGTTAGGGAAAGATTAGAAGCAGGCAGTGCCAATGTCACATCCTGGTCTGGGTGAGAAGAGGGTTCTGGAGCTGGAGCATGAAAGAGCTTAAGAACATGCTCCGCAAATTCGGGAGCCCAAAATATGTGAAGATGGTCCCCTTCGGCATCATATGTGAAGCTTGTAGGCTCGGGGTTTCCCTGAATTGGCTGGCCTTGGTCATAGGGGGTGGAGGGGTTCTCCTTGGACCACTTTTCGTAAGCATTCAGGCCGATATAGAAATATACTATGGCCTCGGGCACGAGGAGTCTGTAGAGGTCCATCGATTCAAGGAAGGCCTATTGAGTAGCTTCCCTCGTTGTCCGGATGAGCCGGAGCCCATCTCAGAATTGAGAAACCCATTTCTTCCCTCTGCTCGACCCCTTGTCAAAGCTACGTCGACTTGGCTATGCATCTCAGCGCGGGCCTCCTTCTCCCCATATTGAGAAGTCAGCAACTCTGCCTTGACCCTCTTCAGCTCAACCCCTCTCTCCTTACAGAGCGCCATCAGTCTCTTCTCTTTTTCCTTTAGGAGGTTATGCTTCTTGACCAGATAAACATTCATCAAGGAGCCCCTAGCGCGGGCAACCAGAATGGACCTCTTCGCTGAGGCCTGATAAAAGATGGTACAGTTAATAATAATAACGGTAATGATAAAATGGAATGTATCCGAAGAATAAGGATAGCTACCCTAGTCTCATCCTGGAAAAGAGATTGATTAACTCTGGGTGGCTCCACTTGTCCAGAGTTCGTCGATCTAATGCCGGGCATTGGCCTTGAATGACTGGATGGCCACTGCTCCGGAGCAGTTCAGGATGGAGGTATTGGTGAACAGATTTGTGTTGGGGTTGACCACTTTGGCCCTCTGTGCAGCCACCTCCTTTCCTAACCTGGTCTATTTTCGGGAAAGGCACGCCTATTCGCCCCCTGCGTCTGACTGGACCGTCAGGTCCACCTCAGGGCGGGTGTACCCTTATAGCGCCCCAGACCTTGCAAGCTGAGCAGCCTCTGCTGGTCTGGCCATCGGTTCTCCGAGAGATCTCTTCTCAGGGACCATAGTATCCTGTTGAGCCTCTAACAACTTTCGCATCATGGTGGTTGCAAGAAAATATAGAGAGCAATTTAGATGTTAAACCATCTCGCTAAGTATGTAAAAAGGAGAAGCTGGGCGGTTTTCTTTCATATACCGATCTCTGAGGTCAAGGGACCCATTTCTTCTTTAGATTTGAAAAAATCCAGAACAAAAGGAAGGATAAGTTTGGTCAATTGAAAGACATTTTCATTTAGGGTTGAGATAATTTTCTGTAGACGGGGAGATCTGTCACTAGTGCAGAATTGGCTTTTCACGGCGGCTCATTAACGGCGGTTCTGGAAAAACCACCGTTAAATACTTTCTTATGGCGGTTTTTTAAAAAAACCGCCGTTAAGTCGGTCATTTAACGGCAGTTTTCATAAAACCGCCGTAGTATCGTACATTTTACGGCGGTTTTGTGAAAACCGACGTTAAAACTGTACTAATTAACGACGGTTTTTAAGAAAGCGCCGTGAATTAACAAGTATTCACGACGGTTCCTTAAAAACCGATGTTAATTAGTTCATACGTTAATTATTGCGGTAGATTTAACGTCGGTTCTATTAGAACCGCCGTGATTAAGATGACTTTTAATGGCAGTTTTCATAGGAACCGCCTTAGAATAGTAAGCTGCCATGTCACCGATCCTCGTCCTTATCAAGCAAAAGTTTTGGGCCGTTGATCAGTATCTGATCCGACGATCTGGATTAAATATTAAACTAAAAAAAATATTAAATCAAAAAAATAATTAAATTGAAAAACAATAAATATTAAAATAAAAAAACCAATTAAATTACCTCCGCCCTAATTTCACTCGTTTGGAGCCGTTCTCTACTTTCTCCACGGCGGCGGCTTCTGCCTCGGCTCCAGGATGTGGCCTCGCTTCCACAGCTTCTACCACCGCCTCGCGTCAGCGCTGTAGGTGCTGTTGGTGGCGCCGGACTACCGCCTCGCGCCGGAGCATAGGCTCCCCGCCGCCATGGACGACGCCATGATTCTCCGTCATGTGGCTCCAGGGCCAGGAGGTGCTAGCCGACGGCGCCGACGAGTGGCTGCGTTTTGGTAGGGTTTGTGTGTGTGTGTGTGAGAAAATGTCGTCCCTCTGCAGCCGCTGCTTTTGCCCAGCTGTTGCATCTACGGCTGTGGCTTCTCAGGCTGAACTTACGATGGCAAGGCCGGCGGGTAACAATTTTTTATTTTTTTTGTCCTAATTTTAGAATTAGCCTGCTTCGTTTTGGAATTATTATAAAAAAATTGTGATTATAGTCTGCTATCTTCTTGATTGGGATGATTATTAATTGGGTTTATTGTTTATTTGATTTACAGTTGCACTTGTTACTTCCTAATGATTGGCTTAATTTTCGGATCCAGTGTAATTATATAGATCTTAGATACAAACTATACATTATTTTTTCTTATTGATTGTACCATGTAAATTATTAATCAAACCAGGAATCACTGTATCATTATCCTCAGTTACTACATTGTATGATATGTAGCTTAATTTATACTTTAATTCTATTACGAAAAATCAAACTCAGGTTTTTGAGAAATGTTTCATCAATTTGAATTAACTAGTTATTGTAATTGAATATGTTCTCCAGGCTCGTATCCTATGTACAACAGCCCGGGTATGATGCCTACATCAAGACCCTCGAAAGGCGGCTCCAAGAGCAGCTGGTCTCGGACCTTTACGAAATCGGGGAGATCTCGATTGGGTCGTCGAGGTTGAAAGAATTGGACTACTGTTCGGTGGAGTCGGAAAATTACGTGCCGTGTTTTAATGTTTCGAAAAATATGGCATTGGGGTTTTCGGGTGGTGAAGAGTACGGTCGACATTGCGCACCGGGGTCGAGGCGTAATTGCTTGGTCATGCCACCTGTCAATTATAGGATTCCACTTCGGTGGCCAGCTGGACGAGATGTCAGCTGGTTTGCGAATGTTAATATTACGGCCCAGGAGGTGCTGTCTTCTAGGAGTTTGACCAAGAGGTGAGTGAATGGTTGCCAATGAAGGAATGGATTCCAAAAATTGGAGAAAATTAAGGACTCCATCCGGCAGAGCAGGCAGTTGGAGGAGCTCACGGATAAGATGCGCGAATGTAAGAGGTATTTGATTTGGTCATTGGACGTTTGTTTTTGTTTTTGTTTTTGTTTTGTTTTGTTTGTTGTTTTTGATGTGTTCTCTGCAAATATATATGTTTTTGTATCAATTGGATCTTGAAAGTGCATGGTGATAAAGCGTAACCACTGGCGACTTTTAAAATTTGCAGAAGGTGTTTTCAGATAGTTATGTTTGGGTTGAATGCTGTTGGTGATCTGTATTATTCTTGTTTGTATATATTCATTGTCGGATAGACAGTTTTTCCAAGAAATGATGAATTGATTCTTACAACATTTATTATTTCTGTAGGTAATGGACATTGTTGAAATCAATAGTCAATAGAAGTGCTAGTGATCATCTTTGGGGTTTTTCACATGTTATAAAACAAGTTTGAGTTGCTCATTTCGATTTAATACGTAACAAAGTTATATGGGAGTTGTTTAAATTTTTTGATTTTGAACTTAGAGCGAACCTAAAAAATAACCACCAATTTCCATCATATATGCTAGGAATGGTTGGTCAAAATTTTGTATATGAAAGTCTTGACCTTTAAACTCTCTAGAAGTAAGCACTTGTGGGAAAGCTGACCTTCAATAATATTGGTTCTGGACACTTTATAAACACTTTAAAGTGATTTTAAGCTTTTTATGAAGAAAAAGTAGTTTTCAGAGAGTATTTGCCAATGGTTATGATCACAAATTATTTGGTTGTGCAAGATTTATACTTTACTTATTTTTGGAGTTTGGAAAGGATTTTAGCTTTATTAAGAAAGGTATTGGTGAGAAGCCTTTTCATTTACCAAATTTTTGGTTTTATTTTGGTTGTGCAAGATTTATACTTTACTTATTTTTGGAGTTTGGTGGAGATTATTTTTACATGTTTATAAGTTCACCTGGTGAGGGTGATACTTGATGATTTGTTCTTTATTTGGGTTGGCAGGTTGTTACTTACATAGCAGAATATGTTGTTGGAACTGGTTCATTTGGAGTAGTCTTTCAAGTAAAGACTTGAAAAAAAAAGAACTTTTCCGAGCGTTGTGACACCGTCTTGGCCTTCTCCGAGAACGTATTAGTTTTTTATAATTGTATTTGTATTTAATTTGTATTTTCATTTCTTTTATTTAGTAGGCTGATGAGTATAAAGTTTGAATATGTATCCTATTGACACTAATTCGTTTTAATAGAAAATATGGTTTATTTTTACTGAGTGGCTTAGTTTTTTATAATTGTATTTATTTGTATTTTCATTTCTTTTTTTTAAATTTTTTTACTACTTTCTAGAAGGTATTTTTCAGAACCGTCGTAAAATTGTCTGTTCTGGAAAACAGACTTTCTAGAAAGGTATTTTTCAGAACCGTCGTAAAATTGTCTGTTCTGGAAAATAGACTTTCTAGAAGGTATTTTTCAACAACCGCCGTAAAAGCGCTGCATTCCACGGCGGTTCCAAAACCGCCGTTAAATGTCTTCCAGAACCGCCAGTTAATTTGACTTTTTTACGGCGGTTTTTAAAAAACCGCCGTAAATATTTACGGCGGTCGATATAAAGGCGGTTCAAAAAAACGCCGTTAAAACCCTCCAAAAAACCGCCGTTAATTAGCTGTTTTGCCAGTAGTGTGTCTCCCACAGGCAGGTGAGCCTGAGGTGGGAGTTGATCGATAGATTTGGGGGGAAAACCCCAGTCACTAGAGCAATGTACAAAGAAGAATTTCTTCCTCCAAGTCTTGTTGGAGGAAGGACCACCGGTTAAAAAAGGGACACCGGCGCGAGTGCATAAGTAAAAAATGTGGCCTGAAATAACGAGTAGAATGTCTGGGCTGTGTGAGTAAGCCCAGCGTATCGCATGGCTAAGTTACAACCTATGATTATCCTAAAGGAATTTGGGACAAACTGGTGTACCGGAACTCTGTACATACGGGCAATTTCTAGTATGAGGGGATTGACTGGAAGACGCAACTCGGCTTGTAATTGGTCAACAAAGAAGATCAGTTGATTGACCGGCGCCTGGTAAGCCATCTCTCCGGCTTCTGGGTTAACTAAGGAAAATTCTCCAGGAAAGTTAAATTTCGACCTTAGCCCCTCCACTGTTTTGTTGCTAAGGACAGAAGTAATGTTATCGGCGCCTCCCGGGAATATATGGACGTTCGCCAGAGGAATTTAGAGAGGAAGGGGATGTTGGCGCATGTGAGGGAGGAGCCGAGTTCAGGTGAATAAAAGAAGAAGAAGATGACTGAGTAGACGTAATCGGAAAAATTGGACATAGGAAGAGTACCTGGCTTTGAAGGAGACTGGAAAAGTGCTTGGCTTGGAGGAGAGGAAGAAAACTACAAATTAGAGAAAGAACAGATGCTTGGCAAGAATGAAAAATGAAAATGGGAAAGTGAATCGCGGGAGAAGGGAAAAAGATAAGTATTGAAAATAAGCTTTAAAAAAAGATTTTATGGGATCCGTGCATTTAATACGTGTCAAAAGGTACAGTATTTGAGGGGACATATTAGGGATCTCAACCACTGAGGGTGGGATACGAGACGGTACAGATCACCCTTAAGGATACGACCTGGTTTAAAAGGCGGATTTAGGGGGATTCGTGCATTTACTGTATGACACAACGAGGGATTGGAAAAGACGTGTTGAAAATCTCAACTGCCTGAGGCAAAACCCTAGGTTTTAGGGTTCATCCCAACCACTTGGGGGGGGGGGGGGGGGGGGGGGGAGGGACTAGTTGTACGACCTAAATATGCCGACCTGGGGAGATCGAGAGGCATATGAGAAAACTCGAGAAGACTGATTGGGATGACCTAAGTTGTTACTTAATCCCTGAAGGAAAGGAGAATTGGGACGAGCTGGATGCATGACCTAAGAGGATTGATCCTGACCTGGGTACATAGCTCAAGGGAGGGTCTATCCTGTTCAAGTCAGGGAAACTAGAAGAGCTAAGGTGATTGAGCCAAACCTCTAATTGACCAGAGTAGTATGATCTGGTCAAAACATCCTATACGACAGTCTGCTCTGACAGACCTAGTTGGGGTCGAGTTGAGCCGAGGCCTTAGAAGTAGAAAGATGAGGCAGAGGACGAGCCTATTGCTTGAGGAGAATTATCTAGACCTGATTTGAAGCCTTGGATAAGGTTTCGCGAGATCAGGTCAGGAACTTGGAGAACTTGATGACATAACTGGCATGTCCTTTACGGAAGCTTCTTGGTCAGGTTAATCTGAATAACGGCCCAAGATTCGAGGGGTTTGTTTTCGGGATCTCTAAAAGGTCCCACTTGGCAAAATCTATAAATATCTCAGCCCCAAGTCTAAGAGAGGTATGACATTATAAGCATTATTTTCCTGATTTTGTTTATTCCTTTCTAAAACGCTTAACTGACTTAAGCATCGGAGAGGTTTCCACCGGAAAACCCCCGGTAGTCCTTTCCAACGTGTCTTTGTTGAAGCAGGTCAGGATATTCTCAGGGAAAGGAGTAGGTGCTATCGGCATAATTTTCAGGGCGAAAGAGGCTATTTCAATGTTTGATCTTTGGATTAAAGTTTCATAGAGGAATTTCATCGAACACTTTGAATGCATGCCTGGTTTTGGAAATTAATGAGATTTTATGATGATTGAAGCATGTTATGATGATTATTGAGTTATTATAATGTGCATTTCTTCTTATTGTAGCTTTGGGTTTGAATTACTTGACACAATGATCATTTAGGATCGTAATATTTGAATTTTATGTGGAAATATACGTGTTTATCATGATTATTCATTTATGTGTCTTCATCAAATCCATTGCGAGTATAGTTTTGACGAGAATTAATGATTTTGGAGTTTTTTTAATTAGATAAATTGAGTAGTTTAATTATATTTTGATTTGAAATGAATTGAGGTCATTCTTTTGTAGAAAATATATTCACAACGTGCAGGAAACTGATTAGAAGGAAATCCCTCTCGAGCACTCAAAGTAACAGAGCTGACACCATTACCACCATCAATGCCTATTTTCCCATCTGACGAGGAAGAGGAGTACGTACCAAAATCGAAGATCGATATTGAGCTACTCAGGTTACAACCACCCTTAATCGAGAGCCATAAAAAGTGGGACCAGCTTTTCAAGTTAGGAGTCCGGTCCATAAAATATGTAAGCACAACATGCATTCAAGCGCTCGAGATTGAGGATGATGTGAATTGACTTTCTAGTCTTGGTGACTGAAAAATGGCCAACGTACGAGAGATGGACATTAGAGTGTTTAAGCACTCTCAAAGTTGAGAGGGTGTGATTGATGAGAGATATGGAGACAATCAATTTTCATCTAGATAGCACCAATAACCGTCTCACCTTGGCCCGAATCATGGAGCTCTTCAACCTACCAGATAGAGGACTTTGCATGTATGAGCCAAAAACATCAATCGGAATGAGTTTACACTAAAAAGAAAAACCGGAATTGCAGACGGCTATATCCGTCGGCAAATCACTCATCGACGACTTACCAACAGATCCAAGCCGTCGATAAATTTTTTATCGGTAATTTTAATTCCCGACGGGTCATCTCGTCGACAAATACCAACGGCTCTTCTGACGGACACCGCCGCCGGTAAGCTGCCGTCTGGATTCCTAATTTTTTTTTGGATTTACCGATGAATTTTATGCCCGTCGGTAATTAAATAAAATAAAATTTCATATTATCTACGACTCCCATGTCCTTCGATAAAAAAATGTATATAAAAAAATTATATATTGTACATGCATGGGAAGGCCGATAGACTATTTGCGTTTGGTGGATATTGTTGTGAACAGTGAACTTGCGCACGTTGTTTACTAAACTCTCAAGCCTGAGTTCATACACTTCAGCTAACTTATCAAACTCCGATTTCTTCAGCCTCAACCAATCGATAATTTTATCAGCCTCATTCAATTTCTCGATCGTCTTAACAACATCTGATTTCTCATGATTTAAATCTTCGATCTCTATGCTCATTGTTACAATCATCTTGCCCTTTTTTTGGCGCTTGATCAGTTACCCGAGCATGGAATAGATAGTTAATCTCTACAGCAGACATATCAAAAATGACAACATTAAATTCCGATTTCTAAATCTTTACAGCGGTAAATCGGTAAATATTACCGAGTCGAGACTCGTCTTTGGAAGGAGTCAACCTATTATTTATGACTCGACTCCTTCCAAAGACGAGGCTCGACTCGATAATATTTATTAATTCACCATTGTAATGATTTGGAAATTAGAATTTAATGTTCTCATTTTTTATAAGTCTGTTGTAGAGATTAACTATCCGTTCCATGCTTGGGTAACTGATCAAGCACCAAAAACAAGGCACGATGATTGTAACAATGAGCTTAGAGATTGAGGATTTGAATTACAAGAAATCAGATGCTGTTAAGACGATCGGGGAATTGATTGAGGCTAATAAAACTATCGATTTGTTGAGGCTGAAGAAATCGGAGTCTGATAAGTTAGCTGAAGTGCACAAAGCCGGGCTTGAGAATTTAGTAAACGAAGTGCGCAAGCTCACTGCTCACAACAATATCCACCAAACGCAAATAGTCCGTCAGCCTTCTCATGCATGTACAATATACAATTTTCTTATATATATATATATATAAATTCAATAATGTAATACAATAACCTAAACTATGCCTAAATTCAATAAAAGCGAAACCTACATTTGTAATTAAATACGATTGTGACTTTTTTCAACAAATCAAACTTATTATCCTCTATCGCTTTTTAATCTCTATTTAACTTTTTATGAAAAATATGTTTTATCGAGGTGTTTCTAAAAATGAGCACAAATCTTCAAAAGTATATTGAAGATTTCACTGGAAATATATTTTCAAGGTAATTATTTGTCGAGAACTTGCCGACGGAGAAATGGGACAATTCAAAATTTAGTATAAAACTCTCTATTTGATACTAAATTCCAAACGGGTCTAAGGTAGGAACAATTCAAACTTTAGTATCAAACTCCCTATTTGATACTAAATCAAATTAAACGAGTCGAAAATACCTATTGTTCTTACTATATTAATCATATAAAATTTAAATACAACAATATCAACTAATCAATCACATGTATACAATATCAACAAATCATAACATATCTTAAACACAACATCCACATACCGATCACCACGTCATTTCAAAACCACCATCGCCAACAATTTAAAACTTTTAAAAACCACCATAATTTTATAAAACTATTTTGAAAACCGTTATTGGAGGGAAGAAACCTCCCGACCGACGCCGTACACCATGTCATCATAGATGTCTACCCAACCAATCACAACATCAATCAATCATAATGTATATAACAAAAAACCATAACATACATTAAACACACAGAATACAAAAAAAAAAACTCTTTCTTTTTTTGACATCTCCGCGTTAATTAAACTCATTTTTAGAAATTGGGTGGTGGAGGGATCTTCCAGGCCTCGACCTCCCCTCACACTTACCTGATACCTGAACGAACAACTAATACTGACTTTAAACGATTATCACGGTATTTAAAAATCACCATCACATACACTTTAAAAGATAATTGCATAATTTCACAATTGAGCCCTAATTACAAATCAAACCCTACCTTGCCGTAATTTAATTCAAATGTATATAATCAAACCTAGTTTATAAATAATTATATATTAAACCCTAAAATAAGCCCTAATTGCATAAATGAATACTAAAGACCTAATTAATCCTAATTTTATACAAATATTCATAATCGAATCTAATTTATAAATAATTAAATTAAACCCTAAAATAAAACTTAATTGCATAAATGGACCATAAACCTAAAATCATTCACAATTGCATAAATCAAGCCTAAATTCCTAAATCGAACCCCCAATTAAATTTCTCAAAACCTAACTCCTAAATCCAAATCAAATTAAATTAAAACCCTAAATTAAAAAAAATATTAAATTTGAATTAAAAGGCTAACATACCTTAACATGTGACGTTGACGGTGCTCCGACGGTGGCGATGTCTATCTTCACGACTCTTAGCCTCCTTTCTCGCGTTTATTTTTTTGTTGTTGTTGGTTGTCGTTGAATGAATCTGTCCGCAGGCAGGCCTCTATTTTTTTTTTAAGTATATCGACAGATAAAATTCCGTCGGTAAATCCGCCTGTAGCAAAAACCTGGCATTGCCGACGGAAGAATCCATCATAAATAAAAACCGGTGTTGCCGACGGGGATGTTTCCATCGACAATTAAAATCTGAATTATTTTTTATTTTTTAAAAACTTGCCGATGGATATTGTTCGTCAGCATATTGGGCTGTCTTTATTGCCGCCAACTTCCCGAGGACTTGCTGACGAGCAAATATACCGAGGGTCCATGTCCATCGGCAATTGTTATCGTCGGAAAAGCCATCGGTAATGTCGGCCTTTTACCGATGGGTATATGCCTATCAGTAATTTCCATCAGAAATTCATGTTTTTTTTGTAGTATTAGGGCCAGAATTAGCAAGAGAGATGGTGAAAATTTCACGGATTTTGCCACGTATATTTAGAACTTGGTGTTCCGATACATTCAAATGGTGATATCATCGATAATAATCGCCTATTTGAAAAATGGAGGCATGACGAGACTAGAATTTGTGGCATTTTGGTGCATGCTATTGTCAGCGACATTCAACATCATTTGGGCCCGAGTTAAAAAACTCATCCAACAATTGAACATCAAGAATGGTCCTATATGCGTTAGAGTCTTCATCACACCAATTACCAAAATTTTGGGAACCTAGCACCCAAACCAGGGAGCCATTCAGGGAAATACCAAGTTGGACATTAAGTATTTATGAGTCTTGAAATGTATTCTTATGAATAGGGGTAGTATCTTCTCCAACAAATAGCAAAACATTCTTTCCCACTCCCGAGTCCAGCACTCACCTCACTCGGCGGCCTCCGAGACCAAATAAAATAGAACCTCGACTCATGAGAACATCGAGAATCTAGGAGTACGATTTTGAGAGAACTAGAGAAACTGGAGGCCCATGATGACGAGTAAGGGCCCTCACACTAGCGCTCAAGAGAGAAACACGATTCCAAAAGTATAATGAGGTTGGAGGACCGGATGGACGAGATGTAGCAGAGCCATATTGTGATACGGGGGGTGGGGGGGTGGGGGGTGGGGGTGCATATGCAAGAGATGTGAAGAGGCATGCAATAGATGAAAATGATGAGACAGATGGATAATTTTCATATTCACCAGCATGTCTACGAGGCCGAGCCTTCTCCCCCCAACTCACCGTGAAGTTTGTGAGTCTCGACCGAAGTAAACTGCTTCTTCTTTTCCAAAATTAATACTATATATGTAGTAGTAAATAAGTTTGGGGAAATGGAAGTGTGTTTTACTTTGGTCATGTATTGTCATTCTACATTTCATATAGAACTGCATTTTAAGTGTTTAAAAGATGGCATTATGGTATTCTTGTTCGTTAGTTCGTATATAGTCACTTTTATCCAAATACCCCATATCTTACAAAAGAGCCCACATTAAATCATTAATGAAAGACCTATTTGATTTTGTATCTTTTACAGACTGAGTATTGGAGAGATAAAAAATTTCCAAACTTATGTTAGAGTTCATGCATTGATTTGAAACCGAGTGTATATACATCTTAATCGAACACTTGTGTGATGAGCGAAACACTTACAATGTAAGGATCATTGTTTGGAGTCAAGAGGTTAAAGGTAAAAGGGTATTTCAATTGAGTGTTGATCTTGTATTTATATTTTAAAGAATGATACTTTTGAAGTAAATATACATCATCTTTATTTCCCATCTTTTATTTTTTTTGAAGATGAACAAACCTTTAAGTTTGGGGGAGTTGATAAATGTGATTTTTATGCACATATTGAGAATTATTTGATTAGGTTTCAATTATTTTTTGTTCATTTATAACGTCTTTTTTCTTGGTTTTCTATTATTTGGACATTATTACGTGTTTGATATTTTTGTGTTGTTTTATAGGATTTTGAAACTAATTGGGTTTAAAAGAGCATAAGTGTGGAAAGAATGAAGATTCGGACTAGGGTTAAGGAAGAAAATAGACCATTGAGCCCAACTTGGAGCAAGCCCACAAGTTCAATGAGTCAACGTGGCCCGAAGACCATTGCGACTCGGGTCGATTATGAACTTTATTTTTACAGTGACCATTCGCGACTCGGGTTGATACTGGGTGTCGTTTTCTTAACGAAGACCAATCATGACCCCATATGTTATCGCGAATCGGGTCGTGAATGGGCTAAAAATGTTATAAATATTACAAAATCAAAATTAAAGGCTGGAGTTCCATGGTTGACTATAAAGATGAGGTCTCAAAGCAGTCCACACACAATCTTAGATTTCGTAAAATGGTGAGTTTCTTGGAATTTAGGTCAGCTCCTAGTTGATACTTGACATAATCTTATTCCAAAATGTTTTTTTTTATTATTTTAATATTTCATTCAAAATTGTCATGAGAGTTAATAGTTTAAAAGCACGTCCATAAATAGCGTATAACACTATTTTGGTGAAAGAAACCTGCTACACGTTCTTGCTGTGTCAAAGTCTAAATCAATAATACCTGGAATTTTTTTTGCCTCCCAAACTCCACCCAATTTGACACTTTTCCTTAGAATCTTTATTTTGTACACTCTGCTTCCTAAAATGTGCATTTTTTACACTTTACCTCCTTAAGTATTTTCCAGTGGAAATTGATGCAAAATGTCCTTCCATTTATTCATGGTCTCATGTAAGAATGTGCATGAAAGGGAAATTCTTCCCTTTAATTGTGCAAAGATTTCAACCAGAAACAATTTCCACTAACAATTTCTATCGAAAAAAATGATCAATGAGTCAAAGTGTAAGAAACACACAGTTTAGGAGGTAAAGTGTACGAAAATAAAGATTAGAAGATAAAATGTCAGATTTGGTGGAGTTTGGGAGGCAAAAAAATCTTTTCTCTAATAGCCAAAAATAGAGGTCTGAATAGTACCAAGTATAACATTGCATTAGAATCCAAGGTCAAAATAAAGATACTGCTATCAAGCTATTCTTTTCTTTTTTTCATTGATTTAAATATTTATTTTTGTATTTCAGTTAAGTTAATTGAATTAATATTAAATTCAATTCGATTATATTTGGCAAATTAAGTTACATAAAGTTGTTAAACGTAAAAATATTGAATATACTTATATATATATATATATACACATTAATTTATTTAAAGTTTATTGTAAATAAAATTTCATTAATATAAATTTGTTCTCATAGAAAATTATATGTTCTTAAGTTTATATTTCATGGCATTTTATAGGACACACGCGCACTCTTCATGTGATTTTCTTTATTTTAAGTTTTTCATGGAAAATATTATGATTTTGGTGTGTTTGTTTTTCATAGACAAATGATAGGTATTCTAGATTTTGCTGAACACAAGCTTTGACAAAACCATAAATGATGACCAAAGGATGTAAGAGAAAGGAAGAAAGAAGAGTAGAATTCGGAAACAGAAGCTAAGGAAGCGGAGATATGAAGAATTGAAAAGTTATGTTGCATCTATTTAATATTTGAGCCATAATGTTTAAGTAGTTTTAGTGGTGTTGAAATAAGAAAGTGGGTTCGTGACTCGGTATTATCGGAACTCGATTCGATTGTAAGAATGAATGGGTTTTTAGCTTGAAGCATATTTGAAAACGAAAATAAAATGAAAACTATGAAAATAAACTAACTAGGAAATGTAAAATGCAAGTTGGTCGGATGCCTCATGCGTATGTTGAAATTGAAATAGCAAGCAAAATAAAAACAAGCAACAAAAAGCAATGTTTCACCAAGTACAACTAAAACAACCTAAAGTACAACCATGCATGCATGATCATAAAATCTAGAAAAATACAAATTGACAAAAATTGAAAGCACCAATAGAAAGAGCAATAAAAGTTGACGTGAAAGTTTAAATCCTTTTGAAAAATAACAAGAAACGAAGAGTAGATCTAGGATTTAACGAAAAACTATGCATGAAAACAAAAAACAAAATAAAGCATATGAAATACTCAAAATAAAAACGATCAAGGACTCAATCTATGATCTGTATGTGTCACTCACCTAGATTCCATGGAAGATTCACAAGATCTAACAAGAAATCTATGAGCTAAGGCAAAATTCATAAAATGAAGAACAAGCATAAAATTGAAGAACAAACATGAAATACTCAAAATAAAGACGATCAAGGACTTGATCTATGATCAAGGCGTGTCACTCACCTAGATTCCATGGACGATTCACAAGATCTAATAATTAATCTAAGAGCTAAGGCATAAATTAAAGACAAAGCATGAAATTTAAGAAAAGCATGAAACTAAAGGAAAGCTTACTTGAATTAAAAAGAGAATCCAAAATCTTGAATGAAATTGCAACAAAGTAAAATCCAAGGGAGTACTTGAATTCTTCTTAGGCTTACAAACCCAAGGCAAAGCTTGAAATTAAATCAAAGAACTAGAGAGAGAATTTTTATCCAAACCCATGCAAGAGTTGGGGAAAATGAGATATATTTTTACAAAAACGAGAGTTGTAACCTCTTTATACTAGGTTTAAATGGGTCAATTTGGGCTTTAAAGGCTTAATTTCTCGGGTTTGACCAAGTTTGACCCAAAAATGGACTCCCTAGCCACTTGGCTAGCCCTTTTGGCTTGGTTAGCTCGGTCTTGGGCGAGCCTTGGCAGGTGCATGGGCTCTAGGGTTGGCAAGACGTTGTGCGCAAGGCTGGGCGCTGGGCTAGGCGAGGCTGGGCGACGCTGGGCATGCGCTAGGCGCAATTTTGGGCATGGAAACGGGCATGTATGCCTGCCTTGGGCGCGAGTCTGGGCGTGGGAATCGTGCCCATTCTTGCGCCAAGGGGCGGGCGTGGGTTTGCCCAAGGAAACGGGCAAGGCTAGGCTACCATTCCAGAATGTTAACCACTTTTGAGCTTGCTTTTGACACCGATTTGGGCATGCAAATGGGCAAGGCTGGGCTTGAGTTTTGGCCTCCATGCCTTAGCTTGAATTCAAATCATTAAGCCACATATTAAATGAGAATTTTGAATATCAAAACCCAAGAATTACACCAAACCTCCAATTAATTAAAGCCATTTAACCCAATTAAATATAAATTTAACAAGAAACACGAAAAACAACAAAACAAGAAAACAAACGAATATCCTAACGAAACTCGATTAAAATCTACTAAAATAACATAAAACTCTAATTAAAAATACGAGAAAAACACCACAATTACATGCAAAATAACCACCCCACACTTATCAGTTTGTTCGTCCTCGAACAACGAAAAGAATCGAGAATGTACATGTAATGATCATTATGTAAAAAGAAAAATCCTTGTGCTTATCCTATTTAATATGATGAAAGTATCAACATAAACTCGTTATCGTCAAGCATTGCTAGTATTACTCTTCCTTAACTGAAAACCAAATCGACGGCTTCCTCTCAAATGGAATTTTGAGGGTGTTCTCTCAATTCGCTCAAGTGTTTGTTACATGGGACGTGTATACACTCAAGTCGGACAATGCTTGCACCTTGTCAAGATTTCACAAATCGGAAACTCAAAGTCACCCATTGTACATGATCAAACAAGAATCGAAAGAGGTCTTTATTTTGGGTTGTAATGTTGGCTCTTTGGTAAGGTATGGAATATTTGGATATAGTGGCTAACTCATGATCAAACATGATCAATAACACACGAAACCCTAATTTCTAAAAACCGAAGCTTATAAATGCTTCACCCATCCTAAATTACCAGACTTTCATTTGAAATCCTTTTGTATATTCGCATAATTTTCCGACTTTTATTACACAACACTCAGAAGCTTTTTGAATTCGCTTCTTTTTTTTTTCTTTTTACTAAACTTAGCATTTAATTAGGCTTTTCACTTGAACGCACGCTTTATCACTTTTCGTGATTTGTGTTGGAATTTTATTCTCTTCTCTTTTTTTTTCTCATTTTTTTTATAAGCAACTCAAAACCCGAAACCCACAATTGGTTCCCTCACATTTCTAGTCAACTCACAATATACACTCTCACCTCACAATCTACGAAGATATAAGAGCTAAAATCGAGCTCAACTAACAAGAAACAGGGCATAGGCTCAAGGGGGCTCATTTGGGATTTTTAAGTAGCTTATATATTTAGATATGGCCGAAATAAGGGTGATATATGTGGGTCGAGGTCATTCCCAAATTCAATCTTGTACGAGCAAAATCAAGCCCCCTCAATGCAATTTTCATAAAAACACAAGCAAAACCGATAATTCACACAAGGCTACTCACTAGTTTGCACCGGGTTTTGGAAACAAAATCAAAAGAGCTTTTAGAACTTTGCAATCTTTTCATGAGTAGATGATTATATATATATATAGGCGGGTTTTGGACGAAGCACAAAAAATTCAACTCCTTACACAAGAGGGCATAAACATGTAAAAACCCGACAAGTAAACTATTCAAATCTCCAAGCAAGTGGTGATTGCTCAACAATGTAATAAAGACACAAAAGACACAAAAAACGACTTAAACATATAACTGCGCAGTTAGTAAGCATCACTTTGCCAAGAATGCGTCACTTCGCTAAGGCTCGAGTTAAGAAAGACAAATCATGCTTTTCGACACCGGACCCTAACCACTCTACCCACCCCACACTTAAACCATGAAATGACCTCATTGCATTTTAATGAAAAACAAGTAAAAG
Organism: Phtheirospermum japonicum; assembly: GCA_014905375.1. NCBI lineage: Eukaryota > Viridiplantae > Streptophyta > Magnoliopsida > Lamiales > Orobanchaceae > Phtheirospermum > Phtheirospermum japonicum. The sequence goes on from BMAC01000547.1 coordinate 229,410, forward strand.
GAGGGTGAAATAAAAGCTTCCTAAACCGAGCGAGTTTGGGTCGAGCTCGGTGGTATCCACTTAAGCATCCAAGCAATCCAAGCGTTAATCGAGCATGGCTTGTTTCTCCCGGCTCCATGGATGCCATTAGCTTATCAATTCGGACAAGGTTGGAATCGGAAAGCAAAACACTAAAAAGGTAAACCACACAAAAATAAAAAATACGAGAAAATACACAAAACAAAACCAAAGGTTCAAAAGAACCAAAAGACAACACGATTTATTTTTTCAATTTTTCAAATGTTTTTGGATTTCTATATTATAAGAAAGAAAGAAAGAAAGAAAGAAAGAAAGAAAAGAAATAAATGAAAAGAACTTTGGTTGCCTCCCAAGAAGCGCTTGTTTTACGTCACTAGCTTGACGAACTCCCTTCTTGATTACGTGGAGGTCAAGATGGGAGGATCCACCAAAGAAAAAACCTCCTTATCGGGTGGATCTAATCCTTCAAGCATTCCCAAGGCCTTGCCTAGTTCAAAAGGCACTCGATGAAGAGCAACCGTTCCGAAGGTATCTTCGGGTGGAATCGGGGTTTGATAGCAACCCGACAAGCCCACTAAGAAACAATAAGAAAGATAGTCGTCCAACTTATCCAACATTTCTAATCTCTCGGCCTTCGCTATTTTCTAAATATTTTGACTTGAACACTTTTGGAGTTCTCGAGAGGGTTCAACATCATCCTTCAAAATGAATTCATGCTTGCAAGTGAAAGGGCGAATTCCCGTAATATCCTCAAGACTCAAACCAATGGTACCCTTACGAGCTTTAAGCACCTCAATCAAACCTTCCTCTTCGTCATGGAATTGTTGCGTCCTTTCCTTGTGGATATGAGCATTTTCATATCGACCGTTCCGAAACTCTTCCAACTCGTCCACTCGCAACATTCTCTCTATCCCGACCTCTTTTAAATATGTATTCGCAACTTCTATCGCCCAAGAAGCTTCATGCTCAAACTCAACCGACTTGATCTTCCCTTCTTCCAAATAATCATTCTTGAGGTGAGATGGGAGAGGCTTGAGCTCGGTCTTGTACCTACTCTCAACCTTGTTGGGAATTAATTCGAGCAATTCAATGATCTCCTCAAGATAAACATCAAGTTTTTCAACGGGTTTCAATTCTAACCCTTTATCCACAATCTGCACCTCCCCCTCTAAAATGTCATCGTTGACCTCAATGACACATATACACTCCTTCCTACACAATCCTTTGGCACATTGAAGCACACTTGAATCATTACTATGAACAAGGGTCTCATTTCCTGCATAATGACCATCAACACAAATTAGCGGGCCAAACTCCTCCTCATTCCTCCCTTTCTCCATATAAACTTGGTCATCCAATTCTTGAATCACATCAATATGTAAGCAATACGCATAGAAGGCGCTTGATGGAGTTGCTGACAAGTTAGCCATAGAAAACGTTACCGTTTCACCCTCTACGAACAAAGTAAGATCTTTCTTTCCAGCGTTTATCAAACATTGAGTTGTAGCCATGAATGGGTGGCCTAGCAAGATAGTGTGTTTGACGCCATCATCCTTCACCATGCCAACATACAATACCACGAAGTCAACCGGAACCACGATCCCTCCAACTTGTACAGGAACATCCTTGATCATCCCTTTTGGGTGTCTAATTGACCGATCGGCCAATTGCAAGCAAATGCGTATTTCTTGTAGAGGGAGAAGCTCCAATTTTTTGTATATTGAAAATGGCATCAAATTAATACCCGACCCAGAATCAAGCATACCCGTAGTGACTTTACCATTCCCAAGTGTGATATTAATGCAAAATGGCCGGGGTCCACCTTCTTAAGAGCCAAGAGCGAAGGGTCACAAACCACACTTGCCTCCTTGGATAGAAAAACTCTCTCATTCGTAGCACTCACAAGAGGCTTGGAGGAGAGATTCTTAAAGAATTTGGAATAAGCGGGTATATCCTGGATGGCGTCTAATAAGGGAAGCGTGATGTTTACATTGGACAATATATCATAGAGCCATTGGAATTGTCCAACTTTCTTAGCAATTTGTATCCAGGACGGATAGGTCATAGGATCCTTGGAAGTCGGTGGTTTGTAGGCGTTTAAAGACTTGTGTAGGCCCTCGGGAAGATCCTTTGTTGAAGTGAGACCCATGGGAGTAGAATCGGGAGGAATAAGAACATTAGGAATGGAAACCTCCTCCTCCTTGGACTGCGGGGAAATTTTATTATCAACCACCCTACCACTTTGAAGGGTCGTGACCGCATGAGCGTGTGATGGTTGGCTTGGAAATTTTCCTTTCTCATTTGCTTGTTTTAGCATATTCACGTCACTTTCTAATTGCCCCATTCTAGTGTTTAACCCATTCGTCATGGCCTCAAGAGTGGTGAACCGAGCATCAACCGAAGTCGACAATGATTACAGTTGTTGCATAATGGCTAAGAGGGTTGGATCGGAGGGTACGGTAGGAGCATTCAACGGAATCCGTGGACGAGACGGACCCACATAAGGATTCCTATAACAAAAACCCAGATGTATGTTGTTGCTCGGATGATAAGGAGGATTGTGATTCGGCGGATGGGCAAAAGGCGGCTTAGAAACACCGGGCCCCGCTTGGTACCCTTGAACCCCACATACCTCCTCCGATTGAGGCATCAGCATATAGAAGGGTTCGACGGACAGTAAGTGGTATCATGACCAATCATTCAACATGACGCGCATGGACTTGGGCTAGACAATTTAGCCATTTAAGCCTTCAGAGCCACTACTTTCTTTTCCAACTCAAGCTCTCTAGGAGAAGAAGCTTCACTCACTTCGTTGGCATTAGAATACAACGCCCGAGAAGACTTTTGTTGAGAATTTTCGGCTAGAGTGGTGAAAACCTTGAGAAGCACTCGGGGAGGATGAACTGTCATATTACTCCCCGCTGACGTGTCCACCATGTATTAGAATTATGGGTCCAATGCCTCCTAGAAAGTTTGAATTAAAAGCTCCTTCGGCATGCGATGAAGTGGACAACTATTGAGAAGATCTTGGAAATGATTCCAAGCAGAGCGAAACGGCTCATTTTCCATTTGTTTAAACGAAATTATCTTGGCCCTCAACTCGGCCATCTTATCCATGGAGTAGTAATGATCCAAGAAAGTTTTTGAGAGCTTGTCCCATGTATGAATGGAGTTGGGGGGAATACCCATGAACCATGATAATGCTTTATCTTGAAGAGCATATGAGAAACAACGGAGTTGAAGATGCTCCAAGCTCATCATGTTCGGGTGGTGGAAACTCGAGACATGCCATAAAAATTGTCAAATAAATTGGAGAGGATCCTCTTTAACAAACCCGTGAAAGATCGAAAGCCGAGCAAAATCAAGCAAACGGATATCAATAGCCATTACCTCGGGAGGAAGAGATATACAAGACAAAATAGTGGCCCCCACGAAGGCTTGACTCACTTCTTTTATAGTGAGGATGGGCGGGGTATGTTGGGCGTTCGAATTCATACCCCCAAACAAAGCATACACATTGGGCGTGTCCTCATGAACAATATTATTGGCCTCTCCATAACCCGGGCCACCACCATTAGCATTCACATACACATTCGAGGCATGATTGAAGTTGTAAACGGGAGGAACTCCATACGGGTTGGGAGTCGGGCTTTGCATGCTTGGAAAATGAGAAGGGAACCCGAAACCCCCATACAAACCAGAATTTGGAATTTGCATATTCGAAACGGAATTAGGAGCACCATAACCTCCATAAGATCTATTCATACCCATGAAGCCACCGAACCCAACATGGTTTGCACCATGCCCTCCCACGTTTGGTTGACCATTGCCATTGTCCTTGTTGGAGACGTGGTTTGCACCATGCCCTACCACGTTTCCAAAAGCATTGAAACTTATCCCATCCCCAACATGGTTTGCACCATGCCCTCCCATGTTGGGAATGTTACCTCCATGAACATAAGAATTTGGAATGAAATAATAGAAGAGTGAGGAAGGGGAGTGGTACCTTGGTGTAGGCCCATGGCATGTCCATGAGTGGTGAAACCACTCCCTTGATTTCCTAGAGCGTGGTCGGGAGGGCTCGTTGGAATTGGAGTCGAAAGCCCGGGTTTATCGTTCGGTGGGGAGGGCTCGATATTAACAATGGGCCCTGGAGTATTAGAACTTTGAGGATCAACCCTTGGAGATTTCCCGTTAGGGTTGGGAAACAGGCTGGTATTCGGAAGATTAACCGCCATTTCGTGAATTGTAATCAAGGGACGTCGTAATTGCCTTAATCGGTCGGGGTTCAAAATGTAAGGAACTAACTCGTTCTCAAGTGAACGACGACCTTGCATACACTCAAAGAAAGTGTCAAATACGAAAGAAAACTAAAAAATAAAAGAAACTACAGGCAAATTAAAAACTTTAACCAAGCCGAGTCGCAACGGCGCCATTTTTTAAAGTAGTTTTAGTGGTGTTGAAATAAGAAAAGTGGGTTCATGGCTCGGTATTATCGGAATTCGATTCAATTGTAAGAATCAATGTGTTTTTAGCTTGAAAAATATTTGAAAAAAAAAATGAAAACTATGAAAATAAACTAACTAGGAAATGTAAAATGCAAGTTGGTCGGATGCCTCGTGCGTATGTCGAAATTGAAATAGCAAGCAAGAATGAAAACAAGCAACAAAAAGCAATGTTTCACCAAGTACAACTAAAATAACCTAAAGTACAACCATGCATGCATGATCATAAAATCTAGAAAAATACAAATTGACAAAAATTGAAAGTACCAATAGAAAGAGCAATAAAAGTTGACGTGAAAGTTTAAATCCTTTTGAAAAATAACAAGAAACGAAGAGTAGATCTAGGATTTAACGAAAAACTATGCATGAAAATAAAAAACAAAATAAAGCATATAAAATACTCAAAATAAAAACGATCAAGGACTCAATCTATGATCTATATGTGTCACTCACCTAGATTCCGTGGAAGATTCACAAGATCTAACAAGAAATCTATGAGTTAAGGAAAAATTCATAAAATGAAGAACAAGCATGAAATTGAAGAACAAGCATGAAATACTCAAAATAAAGACGATTAAGGACTCGATCTATGATCAAGGCGTGTCACTCACCTAGATTCCATGGACAATTCACAAGATCTAATAATTAATCTAAGAGCTAAGGCAAAAAACATAAGTTGAAGACAAGGCATGAAATTAAAGGAAAGATTACTTGAATTAAAAACAGAATCCAAAAGCGTGAATGAAATTGCAACAAAATAAAATCCAAGGGAGTACTTGAATTCTTCTTAGTCTTACAAACCCAAGGCAAAGCTTGAAATTAAATCAAAGAACTAGAGAGAGAATTTTTATCTAAACCCATGCAAGAATTTGGGCTTTAAAAGCTTAATTTCCCAGGTTTGACGAAGTTTGACCCGAAAATGGGCTCCCTATCCACTTGGCTAGCCCTTTTGGCTTGGTTGGCTCGGTCTTGGGTGAGCCTTGGCAGGTGCATGGGCGCTAGGGTTTGCAAGATGTTGGGCACAAGGTTGGGCGCTGGGCTAGGCGAGGCTGGGCGACGCTAGGCATGCACCAGGCGCAAGTTTAGGCATGGATGCCTACCTTGGGCGCGAGTTTGTGCATGGAAACTGGCCTGGATGCCTGCCTTGGGCGTGAGTCTGGGCATGGATGCCTGCCGGCGCTGCCTTGGGCGCGAGTCTGGGCGTGGAAATTGTGCCCATTCTTGCGCCAAGGGGCGGGCGTGGATTTGGGCATGGAAACAGGCAAGGCTAGGCTACCATTCCAGAATGTTAACCACTTTTGAGCTTGCTCTTGGCACCGACTTGGGCATGCAAATGGGCAATGCTGTGCTTGAGTTTGGCCTCTATGCCTTAGCTTGAATTCAAATCATTAAGCCACTTATTAAATGAGAATTTTGAATATCAAAACCCAAGAATAACACCAAGCATCCAACTAATTAAATCCATTTAACCCAATTAAATATAAAATTAACAAGAAGCAGGAAAAACAACAAAACGAGAAAGCAAACGAATATTCTAACAAACTCGATTAAAAACTACTAAAATCAACATAAAACTCTAATTAAAAATAAGAGAAAAATACCACAATTACATGCAAACATATAACTCTCTTATTCAAAGTCTTATTGAGTTTATTCAAGTGACAATGTAAAACCAAGAGATATAGCTACAACTTTCATTAAAAAACTTTTGTCTAATCCAACCATTTTAAAGACCAAAGTTGAGCTGGAAGAAAAAACCAAGTAGCCACCAGACTTGCATGTCGTGTGTGTAACTCTGGTAAAAAAATTAAGGCTACACTCGACTTGAAACCCAAACTACAACTCAGTTGTAGAAGAAATTGCAGAAGGCTGAGTCTAAGCCCGACTTACCACCTGACTTACAAGTCGGGTTTGCTGACAGAAAACAGTTGATTATAGCTACATTTTTAGGTCTTTCTGTTCCCCTATAAATACCCTGCACCCCTGTAATATTCTAGACAACTTTGATATATATTATATACATCTTTAGACATATATATATATATATATATATATATGTGTGTGTGTGTGTGTCATGTTGGAGAAGATTGGGGCCAAGGATGGAATATTGACGCCATTCCATTCATAGGACGGCAATACGGAGTTCCACACAAGTGATCACGGCTCAAAATGGTTCTCCGCTCTCTTTTTATTATTAGATTAAGTTTATTCATGTGTTATGTAAGACATATATTTTATTTTTTTACAACTATTTTTAGATAATCGCTTTTATTTTAGACATGCAAGAAGACTGATGACTCAAGTTTTTATGATATTAAAGTATTTCATGTTAAATTTTTATTACCTATTCATTTTTATCTTGTGAGAATATTAGATCAATGCCTAATTGCAAATATTGAATATAAGCAAATGCGGTGAGAAAATAATTAGGCAATACAGTCGGGCACAAAAATATTCAGCTGTTTGACGTGGGGTATTATAAATCTTAGAATCCATTCCCAGCTGAATTAGGTATGCAATTGGGAGGCTAGATCATCGCAGGGCTTGCATGCGGGTAATTAGCATATGTACCTTTACTACCTTAAATTGGAGTACTAGTTAGATTCACAAATTCCTATAGGTTTTACCTTTTCTAAAAGGTTATTTAACATAAAATAAAAGGATTTCACAATCGAAACCATGCCTAGGAATCAATAATTCTCTCATTGTCTTTTTATTTTGATTATTTAATTTGTTTATTTTCTTATTAATTATTAAAACTAATATTTGAATATCTAAACAAAATTGATGGAGTATATTATAATCTTTGGAGCCTTTTAAAGCTAAATTATGTGCGGCCTAACTAGAAGTGAAAATTACCTAGATTTGTATGGACACATGAGTAATCGAGTGTACACACCTTTACTTCCATGACCTAGAGTAAGGGTTAGAATCACATAATCCCATGGGTTAGACTTTAATTTAAATGTTATTTACCATAAACTAATAAAGAGTTGTCAATTGAATCCATGTCTAGAAATCAATAATTATCCTATCTTCCAACTATTTATTTTATGCTTTCTTTATTTTTACTGTTAATTCTCAAATTGATATTTAAACATCTAAATTATATCATACTACTATGATTGTAGTACTCAAGATATAGTCCTTGTGGATATACGATATTTATTAATTTAAAATTTGTGCTTTACCATTACTATAATTGAATCCCTACACTTGTGATCATAAAATTAAGAGCAATTAGAGTTCAAATATGCAAAAGCAAAAATCGTACTAAAGGGATTCATAGAAATGATGTTTTTCATGATATAACTTATTTAGGGCCTAAGATATGTAATCGTGTACCGGTTGGTATAATAAATCTATATATATATTAAAAGAAAGGTTTGGAGAGAGAAAAAAAGGTGAGTATGAGAGAGAAAAAATGCCACGTAGGATTATTTTCTTTTTTTAGTTATGTAGGAGTTTATTAACATAATTATAATAGATACCATAATTAATATTAATGATGATTTGATTAACCTATGATTAGTTTTTTTTTAATTATGTAGGAATCTTCTTAACATAATTAGGATAGATACTCTAATTAACATTATAATAAGAATTAATATTATATATATACATATATATATA
>BMAC01000547.1:240783-263502 GCA_014905375.1 Phtheirospermum japonicum
GGGTTTCGCGCCGCAGCTCACGGCAGCATCGGTCGATGTCGCTGTAGTCTCGGATCCACGGATCGCCGGTCCGGAGGCCTGATTCCTCACCGAGCCGCTTGGCCGCCGCCCTTCTTCGCCGCCCAGCCGCATCCAAACCTTGCCGCCGTCGCAAACCAGTCGAAGGTTGGGAAGAAGGATTTCGCGAGGCCGGGGAGAGAGGGACGCAGGGCGGCTGGCTTGGTGGAGGGATGGCAGCGCGGCGGCTGGTTTGGTGGAGAAAGGATGGGTGGTTGGCCGAATTCTGGAGAAGAAGGGTTTGAGTGAGAAGGATCGACAAACACGGCTGCAATTTGGGGGTTAAATTGATGGATTTGGTTTATGTAAATTTACATAAACCCCCTTCTGTTTCCATATATATATAATTTAATTGATTTAAAAAATAGAAAAAATCTGGTCCACACATATTATTAGATCTAAGGTCAGGATTGGTCCCTAGGTTCGCATATATTGACGTGGGTTCTATTTGAACCTAATCCTATATAATGTTAATTATATATATACATAATTAACAGTATAAAAATAAGAACTAATATTATATATATATAATCACTCATATGTTATTTTAATTTTTATTATGAGTTTTTTTCTTTTACGTTTTTTCATTATTTTTTTCATTCCAAGTCCAACAATATCCAATTTGTCATTTTTTCTCAAAAATAATTTGATCACTTTATTTAATTAAATTATACAAAAATGCACAATATAATATAATTTGATATTATTCTTATTTCTATCAACATGTTGTTTATAAAATATTATTACAATTCAACACTTTTTTATTTGAATTGGTTTCATAAAATAATGTATTTTGTTATTATCTCAAAACCACTTAAAACAATACAAGTGCAAACCCAGCACCAAGTGGGATGAACATTATAACATCAACTACAATAGATTTTAAAAAATATCAACTAATTCGAAAACAAAAAAAGAGGAAGGCCGCCTTTGAAAGCAAATTTTGCTAAAAACAGTAATTTTGAAAGCATTAATGTCATACTTAATATTGATTGAAGTTCAAAATCGAATTTATTCTATTAGGTATGCATTTATATTTTACATACTAATCGCTTCAACATTATTGTAATATTTATATTTAAATTTAATACTTATACTATTATCTGGTCATTGTGCGAAGGAAAAATATTATTTTCACACGAGATTATAGTAGACCTAAAAAAACCATATAAGAGAGAGAAAAAGTCACGTGAGATTATTATTTTTTTAATTATATAGGAATTTACTTAATATAATTAGGATAAATACCCTAACTAATATTAAAAATAACAAGATATATATATATATATATATATATATATATATATATATATATATATATATATATATATATATATATATATATATATATATATATATATATATATATATATATATATATATATTTTTTTAAATTGTGAGTCCAAATAATATCAAAAGTAATTTGACCACTTTTTTAAATTAGATTATATAAAAATGATAACATAATTTAGTATTTATTTTATTGGCTATCAACATGTTATCTATCAAATATTATTACGATTCAATAATTTTTTATTTTAATTGATCTCATAAATAATATTTAATATTAATGATGATTTAGTTTTTTTTTAAATTATGTAAGACTTTTCTTAACATAATTAGGATGGATACCCTAATTAATATAAAAAAAAAATTAATAAGATCATTTGCATATATGTATATGTATATGTATATATATATATGTATATGTATATGTATATGTATATGTATATGTATATGTTATTTTGGTTTTTATTGTGAGTCAAATAAATGAAATTTGTTATTTTTTCTCAAAAATAATTTGACCACTTTTTAAAATAAAATATGCAAAATTGCACAGTGCAATACAATGTAGCATTTGTTTTATTGACTATCAACATGTTATTTATAAAATATTATTACGATTCAATACTTTTGATGTGAATTGATTTTATAAAATAATATATTTTGTTACTATCTCAGTAATCATGCAAAACAACACAAGTGCGAAACTAGCATCGAGTGGAATGAACACTGTGGCATCAACTATAATAGGTTCGTAAAAAGATCAACTAACCCCAAAACCAAGATGGGAAAGTCGCCTCTAAAACTAATGACGGTAATCTTGAAAGCATTCATGACATACTTAATTTATATCGAAACTCAAAATCTAGATAATTCCATTAGATATGCATTTACGTTTTACATACCAATCACTTTAACTTCATTTGAATATTCATATATTGTTTCGTATACTTATACTATTATTTGCTCACTATGTAGAGGTAAAAATGTAAAAAATTCTCTTCATACCAAATTTGTAGCATACCTACAATCGATGTTGAATAGTAAAATAATTCATTTAGAATGATCAAACAAATGTTTTTGGAGATGATGGTGTTGCAAAAGTTAAGAATTACCAAACAAATATTTTTCCTAAATAAGCCAGTTTTCTGTCATGGTTAATTGTACGTTGCTATATCAAGTGTGACTAATTTTAAGGGTTTAAAATATTGATCGGCGATGATTAGAATAAACATAGTAATAATATTATAAATGTTGTGTATAAGAATTTTCTTTATAATTTGTAAAGTACATTTCGTCTAATAACAATCATTCTATAAACAGGTTATGTTATTTTCAATATTATTTGATTTTTAAATAATATTTAGATGTATTATATATAGGGAGTGGTTTCGGTAAAAACCATATATGGTGTGAGAACTAGGGATGGTTCTCTCACCAAAATACATACATATATACATACATACATATATACATACATACATACATACATACATGCATACATATATGCATACATACATACATACATACATACATACAACTTAAGTATACATATATACAATTACTTATTTAAATATATTAATACATTTTCTGCCAAAATTGATAAAGTCATGGATGCAATACATTTAACCAAGGGTGGTGTATTTCTCATCTATGGATACAGATGACGCTTTCTACAAATCTAATAGTGGAATTGTTAATGTAATATCTAATGACATAAATTCTCTTATTTCAAAAGGAAGAATTAAGCATTCTAGATTTAGGGTTCATTTTAATATCCAACAAGATCTCGATGTTTCCTGGTACTCCACTTGCAAAATTAATGGTGGATGCGCATCTCATTATTTGGGATGAATCTCCAATGATGCATAGCCATTATTCTGATACTCTGGACAAAATATTGAAAGACGTGATGAGATCGCAAAATAATTATAATACGCATCTTTCATTTGGTAACAAAATAATAATTCTTTGTGGAGGTTTTCATCAAATTTTGCCGGTTGTTCCAAATGGCACTGGACCAAACATATTTCACATGATGATCAAATCTTCGCATTTATGGACTCATTACATGGTTTTGAAGTTGACCAAGAATGTGGTGCTTCAAAAATCACAATTCTTATCCCGATTGTGTCAAGTTAAAAAACAATTGTCAATTCGATAAATAGTATACGAGATGAAATAGTTGGAGGACCAAACGATGGTATAGCTCAAATTGAAATCCAGGTTATCAATTATTAAAAGATGATGGTGATCATGTTCCGTCAATTGTGGCCAGCACATATCCACAATTTGAAAAAACTACTGAATGTTTCGCTTATTTGGAGGGTCGTGCTATTCAATCCCTAACACTTGATGTCGTTGATTTGATTAATAAATATAGGATGTCATAAAATGATGGAGAGTTAAAGTTCCAGTTCAAACATTGACATATTGTAGGACGTCCACTCACCAAAATTTCTAAACACCATTAAGTGTTATGGATTTCCGAACTATGAGCTAAAACTAAAAATTAGAGTTCCACTCATGTTGTTGAGAAATATTGATTCATTTCTTTGTGTTGTGTAATGTTGGTTGTTACAAGACTTGACGATCATATTGTATAGGTTAGTATTTCTCAAGGAAGCAATGCAGGTGAATTTTTGTTCATCCCTAAAGTGATTGTCACACCATCTAATTCTAGCTTGCATTTCAAATTCCAACGGCGACAATGTCCTCTGATTGTGTCATATACTATGATGATCAACAAAATTCAAGGACAATCTCTCTCTCACGTTGGACTTTTCCTGAAAAATTCAGTTTGCAGTCATGATCAGTTGTACGTTGCTATATCAAGTAGGGGTGGAAAAATGAGGCACGACATGATTGACCGACATGAACGCAACACAATATAATAGGCTATGGGTTGAGGCTTATTGGATTCGTGCCTTATCGGGCTAACACGATAAGACACGTTAAGTAATGAGTTGATAACGCGCTAACCCAATAAACACGATAAAACCCGATAATATTTTAAATTTCCCCTTTTATATTCATTTACTCATTGTTAGTATCTGTGATCTTTAATTTATCATTAGTACATTTGTCATATTATAATTTTAAATGTATTTGACAATTTGTGTTGATAATTTTATAGATATGTATTATATCTATTAAGTAAATCATGTATTTTTATTAATTAATGGGCCTAATGTGCTTAACGGGTAAGAGTAAATAAATTCAGTATTTTTGTTTATCATGCCTATCGTACCGTGTCGTACTTTTCGTGTTTTTAGCGTGACGTGATTCGGGTTTAGATTATAGGCCCGATAAGCTTATCGTGTAGTGTCCGTGCCTATGATTATCGTGTCTTGCCTTATTGTGCCGGCCCGATAAGAACCCGACATGAATGATTTGTCAGCCTTGATATCAAGGGTGACCAATTGTAAGGGTTTAAAAATATTGATCGACGATGATGAGAATAAAAATTGTAACAAACTACAAAAGTTGTGTATAAGAAATTTTTTCATAATTTATAAACTACATTTCGTCTAATAACAATTCTTTTATGAACCAGGTTATATTATTTTCAATACTGTTCGATCTTTAAATAATATTGATGATTTATATATATGGAGCAGTTATGGTAAAAATCATCTCTGATTTGAGAACCAGTGATGGTTCTCACCAAAATACACACACACACACATAACTTAAGTATACATATATACAATTACTTATTTAAATACTTTAATACATTTAAAATAACTATTTTTATTTACATAAAATAAAATGAAAAATTATCGTGTAACGCACGGGCACAATACTAGTAGATTAAAAACAAACCACGTGGTTTTAAATAACACAATATTTGGGGAACTCAAAACAATAGGCGCTTGACTTTCAGAACAAACCTAAAATAAATGAAATCAAATAATAATGAAAAATAACTAAGGAATAAACAAAAGGTATTTTGAAGTAAGATATCAAAATGTCATAAATAACCAATAGAAAGAGTACGAATAGTGAAACCATACTAGTAGGATAGTGAGATGAACAAGTTTTCATTGATAGATAAATAACGAAACCCAATTTATGAGTAAAAGAAAAATAAGGTAAGATAAATATCTTGATGTAGAATTAGAGACAATCTAAACCAGAAAATAATACTTGTTCTAAAATAAGTGAGAAACGAAGAAGATATACAAAATGGTAACAAAATAATTAATGAAAATTTGAAAGGTATACGATTCTGAATGCTTCGAAGTGACACTTAATAGATGGGATAATAAAATAAGACATGTAATAAGTTGATGTTTGCATGTAAAATTATGTATTTGAAGGTCATATTTTATAGTATTTTGTAGTCTTAACATGCACTTTTCATGCAGCTCTCCTCTTTTTGCATATTATTTGGGAAATATTATGCTTTTGGTGTTTTTTTTTTTTTGTGTGTTTTTCATAGATAAATGATATATTTTCGAGCCATTTTTGTACAAAAACATTGGAAACCTTAGATTAGATGACCGAAGGATGAACGAAGAAGGAAGGGAGAGTAGTAGAAGTCTGAAACAGAAGCTAATGAAATGGGAATAGGAAGAGATGAAGAAGATATGTTGCAATTATTTTGAATCTGAGACATAAATCTCTCACATATAGTCTAATAAATGTGATTTAAGCATTAATGGGAAGCTAAGAGATAGAGCTACAACTTTCATGAAGACACCCAAGTCTAATTATGTTGTTTTGAAGGCCAAGAGTGAGCAGGAAGCACACCAAAGTTGGAACCCAAGTTACAAGTCGGGTAACTAACTCGGGTAAACAAAGTGAGGCTCACTCGACTTACATATCGACTTATAAGTTATATGTAGAAGAGATTTGAATGCTGGAGCTCAACCCGACTTATAAGTCAGTTTCGCCAACAGAGACAAAATTCTAGAGCTGCAATTTCTAGGTCTTTTTGGACCCATAGAAATACTCCACACCCCTTGGGTGTTTGAGACATCAAAAATATACTAGTAAGAGCTTATAATACATCATAATAGAGGAGATTGACTGCCCAAACATGTATTAAAAATATGTTTTATTTAACCATATATGGATAATCGCTTTGATTTCGGATATAGAAGTAGATTGATGACTCAAGTTTTTATGATATTAAAGCATTTCATTTGTTAAATATTTACTTCCCAATTCACTTGTATCTTTCTAATGATTTTGTGTGGTACTTGATCAACACTTTACAATTATTTGTGATTATTGAATCTATGTTGACGCAGATGAGACAATATCAATGCAATAAGATAGACAATGACGGAGAACAGTGATGTCCATCTCTCTAATAGAGAATATTATAATTTGTGTATACTTTTGGATTGAATTACATGTGGCGGAAGGGAGGTTTATGGACATACGGATAATTGAGTCTACACATCTTTACTACTTAGATCAGAGAAAGAGTTAGTTTTGAGAGTTCTTTTAGGATTAGACTTTAATTATAAAACTATCTATCATAAAACAAAAGGAGTTGTCAATTGAAGCCATGTCTAGGAATCAATAACTCACTCATTATCTTTTATTTATTTTTTAAAATTGATAAGCTCCATGTTGATATTTAAACATCTAAATAAAATTGAACTTCTATGATTGAGGTACTTTATTCATAGTCATTGTGGATATGATATATTTTTAAGCCTTTATCAACCACTACTAAAATCGAACCCCTTACACTTTTGGTGGTAAAATTAGGTGTGATCAAGGTATTAGCACTATTTTCGGGGACTATTGTATTGAAATTTTGATAAGTAGCTAGATTTTACTTTCAAATAGTTTTAAGAGATTTAAATTCTTAATTTTATTAGTCTTGTAAATTTAGTATTTTTGTGTTCTTGTGTGTAGTGCATGTCCATGTGTTTTAAAAAGGGGAATTTTATTCTACTTGATTTGGAGCTCGAAGCAACTGCTAAAGAGTTGAAGGCAGAAAAACAACCTATATAGAAATGGAATACGCACGTACACAGGGCCACAGTGGCTATTTTGAAGATGAGTGTATCGAGAATGTAAGAGATAAACATGCACAAGATTTGGATGAATGACGAGCACGAGAGGCATTGGAATGGGAATTGGCCGAACAATAAGCAAGGGAATAATAATTTTCTAAAAATGAGCAAAAAGCTCGAGATAAGGTGAGACAAATTCATGAGGAGATTCCCACACCCTCCTATTTATCATTTTTTTAGAATACAAATTTCCAAAAATATAGGGAATGTAACACGAACCTATTAAAGCTAATAGTATTGAAATCAAGCATTTCTTGTTTCAAATGGTTACTCAAGAGCCACTTTAGTGTTCACCTCTTTAAATAAATACTGCACATGAGATTAGAAGAGGGCTTAAGTTCCTATTTAAAAGAGGTAGGGACTTGATCAATAAGTAAGAAACCCTTCGCTAGAAGAAAACTAGCTATTTTTGTACCGAAAGGAGAGATCCTTTCTCAAAAACTCTATTCCAACTTTTCAAATCAAACCCCATCATTTGTTGGGCCTCAAAGACCCATAGTTTATGAACTGAGATTACCTTTAATCAGACCGAGTTCTCCTACTCATCTAGTTGAGGAAATTACTCATCAGTTTTGTCCTCTAACGCACTCCGATCTAGAGTAATCATTCCAACTTCCATAGAACATTCTCTAAAGATAGGTCCCCTGCACACTCCGGACTGGGGAATTCTAGATCAGTAAGGCATCCGTTCAACTCAACAAAGTCTGATCGAGCTAACATATTTAACCACATCAATGAAAATTCCCTTGAGAGAATACACTTCTTTTACCAAAGCTACTCTCTACATAGTTGACCTTTCGAAATTCCATTGATAATTTGTCATTTTCATTCTCATAGTTTTCACCAAC
This sequence comes from Phtheirospermum japonicum, assembly GCA_014905375.1. Lineage (NCBI taxonomy): Eukaryota > Viridiplantae > Streptophyta > Magnoliopsida > Lamiales > Orobanchaceae > Phtheirospermum > Phtheirospermum japonicum. The sequence goes on from BMAC01000547.1 coordinate 249,011, forward strand.
AATGCTCCTCTGGCTACCACATTAATTAAAGCTCGAGTTTTTCTCCTTAGCCCATGATAAAAAAAAACATATTTCTAGTGTCTCCAAGAAATTATGTTCGTGAAGATTTTGAATTAGCTCTTAGAATCAATCCTAAGACTCATATACTGGATCCAATTTTCCAGCGTAAATTATGTAATCTCACTCATTAAGTGCATTGTTTTTGTCGGCGGGAAAAATTTCACAAGAAACTTATCCTTCAATGCATTTATTGTTGTAATTCTTCGTCATCTACCAATCTCAACCAATGTCTCACCTTGTACATTAAATATAAAGGAAACAAGCGTAGACAAGATGCATCTTGTGACACATATTTATCTTTTGTAGATTTCAAACTTGGTGGTGAACACCAAAGCTGCTCTTGAGAAACCATTTGAATCAAGAAATGCTTGAATTCAAAACTATTAGCTTTAATAGGTTCGTTCAACATTCCCTATATGTTTGGTATTTTGTATTCTTAAAACAATTATAAATAGGAGGGTTTGGAATCTCCTCGTGAACTTTTCTCACCTTATCTCTAGCTTTTTGCTCATTTTTAAAAAATTCTCATTCCCTTGCTTATTGTTCAGCCAATTCCCATTCCAATGCCTCTCGTGCTCATCATTCATCAAACTCTTGTGCATGTTTTGCTCTTACATTCTCGATACACTCATCTTCAGAATTGCCGATGTGGCCCTGTGTACGTGCGTTTACCATTTCTATATAGGTTATTTTTCTGCCTTCAACTTTCTAGTAGTTGCTTCGAGCTCCAAATCAAGTAGAATAAAATTCCTCTTTATATATCTGTCGACAGGTACCCTTTGAATGAATGCCATATGTCATAAATCAATTTATATTTATTAATTTAAATATCAATATTGATTTGTAATTCTCTAGAATACCCTTTGTATGTATAATATTTTAAGTAAAATGAACAAATATTTTTTATTTATTACAAAACACCCCAAATGCTTATTAATCACATAACACTCATCAAATCATAAATATATTTTTACAAAACACCCCTAATTAATTGTAAAACCCAATTCCAATTCATCACTCTGCTCTTTTGTTCAATCTTAAGCATCTCGCACCCCTATTTTTCCGTTCAATCTCACTGACCGACATTGCGATTATCCACCGCACGAAACCGTTATTCTCCATCGCCGGACAATGCTATTCTCCACCATTTGACACCGCCACTCTCCACCGCTTGGCACCACGATTGTCCACCGTCTGGTATCCCGTTTCTCCCCTGTCTGATACCTTGAAAAAAGACGAAGTTATTTGCAACCCATTTTCATTGGTTTTTGCTTCTGTAACAATCTGAAGTGCAAACATTAATCTATTTGAAGGTTAGTTGTTTTTTTAGTACAAAAGTGTCATAGTTGTTATTTTCAGTTTCTTCCATGTGTAAATTGTTTGTAATTGTGTGTTGAATTTTCCTTAACTTATGATATTGCGATGTGTATTTTAGGGGATTCTGTTCTGGTCTCATTTGATTATTGTATGAATTAAGGCTTTTTTTTATCTGGTAATTTTTCCCTAATTTTACAAATTCTAGCGATTTAGGGATTTTTTATCAGGTGTTTTTGCTTAAGTTTCCAAATGCTGAAGTTTAGGACTTTTTCATATAGTGATTTGTTGCTTAACTTTTCAAAGTAAAATGCTGAAGTTTCCAAATGCTGAAGTTTAGGGCTTTTTCATATAATGATTTGTTGCTTAACTTTTCAAAGTAAAATTGGGAAGTATACATTTTCTAAAAAAAAATACCACGATTTTCTTGGATGCCTGAAAATTGGTTTTTCACTTCGATGAGGAGTGAAATGCAATGAACTAAGGTTTCTCAGTTAGGGATGATCTATTTGTAATTATTAGCATTTTCCTATTTTCATTTCTCACTTGAAACATTAACTCTCATTTTGCTTCTTTTACAAATTCTTTAACTATGTTTTTATTTTTTGTTCTTAATATGTTCTAACACTCGAGGGATTTGTTGCATCAGTTTTAGTGGTACAATCATTTGGTATCTTAATTTTAAAATTGATTTTTGAGAAACCCTTTGTTCTGTGGGCACTTGTGTTATATATGAAAACATTTATACCATTTACAATTAGTTATTTAAATGTATAAAATAAATAAATATTCTTTAACAGAAACCTAATCAGGGAACTACTTGTGTTCATTTTAATGTATTTAGTTACCCATCTAATGAAGCTAACTACAACATCAAATATCCTAGTCCTGTGTTTTAGTGATCTGATAAGATATCTAATGGTGATTAACAAAACCTTGAACTTGGTAAAGATGAACAGCCACAAATTGAGTGTTTAGATAATTGATGAATATTAACAGTTTATATTATTGTGCATTTTCAAAGTTCAAAATCTAAAAGATAGAAATCAATTTTATAACATGACAATTTTTGTCATTAGTAGCTGTCTGACCATAAAAATTAAATGATTAAAAACTTACTAACCTTTGCGGTATTTTTTTTAATACACATTAAAATTTCACCTAGATGAATGTCATAATAATAATAATAATAATAATAATAATAATAATAATAATAATAATAATAATAATAATAATAATAATAATAATAATAATAATCAATTTAGTGCAAAGAATGGTGTTATCATTTTATATTTATAATGATTTATGATTTTCTTTAACTGTGTTTTTTGTTTTTTGTTCTTAATATGTTCTGACATTTGAGCTTTAATATATCTTATGTAGGCTTTGTTTTACCAGTTTTAGTTCATTTGGTATCTTATACTTGAAATTGATTTCTGAGAAACCCTTTATTCTGTGGGCACTTGTGTTATATATGGAAATATTTAGACCATTTACACTTAGTTATTTAAATGTATAAAATAAATAAATCATCTTTAACAGAAACTTAATCATGGAGCTACTTTTTTTCAGTTTAATGTATTCAGTTCCCCACATAATGAAGTTAACTACAACATCTAATATTCTAGTTCTGTGTTCTAGTGATATGATAAGATATCTAATGGTGATTAACAAAAGCATGAACTTAGCAAAGATTAGCAGTGACAAATTGAGTTTTTGGATAATCGATGAATTTTGACAGTTTATAAAACACAACTTATTGTGCATTTTTAAAGTTCAAAATCTTAAAGATAGAATTCAATTTTATAATATGACAATTTGTGTCATTACTAGATGTTTGACCATACAAATTAAATGATTAAAAACTTACTAACCTCTGCAGTATTTGTTTTTGAATACACATTAAAATTGCACCTCGATGAATGTCATAATAATAATAATAATAATAATAATAATAATAATAATAATAATAATAATAATAATAATAATCAATTTAGTGCAAGTAATGTCATTATCATTTTATATTTATATCTGATTTATGTATATATTTACTAATCAATTCAAATATAATTCCAGGTGGCATTTTGTTTGGAAAATGAAATTTAAAGGTGTGGCAAAGGCACATGTAAGTTGTCGTAGTGATTTGGGGATGATCCAGTATGTCTTTGACCGGCTAGATGATCACACAAGATCTTTGTTTGAGGCGTCCTGTTTTAGACATTTCCTCTATTTGAAGAAGAAAAAAATTGATCTTCAATCCACCAATTAGCTATCCGATGAGTGACAGGTGGTAAAACTCACGGCCGGGGAATCACTAATGGGCCTAATTAGGCTACGGGCTGCTTTGCTTGATGGACATGGCGTGGCCCGAGCTTTGATCTTTAACCGGATTGACTTGGGCCTATGGTAGTTCGTCAACTTTTTTTTTCGGACTTAGATATATTTTAGAATGATTTTTAATATTCACATGAATATTTCCCGAGAATTTTTTGTTAATCTTAGAAATCACATCATATGGCGTAGTTAGTCAACTTGAATTTTCTTTTCCAATCTAGATATATTTTCAAATGATTTAAATGTTCACACGAATATTTCCCGAGAATTTCGCATTCCTCTTAGAAACCACATCATATGGCGTAGTTTGTCAACTTGCTTTTTTTTACGGGTCTAGATATATTTTAGAATGATTTATAATATTCACATGAATATTTCCCGTGAAATCTTAGAAATCATATCATATGATGCTATCTGTGTCTATTTTTTTTTTTTAATTTAGTATTATCTTCCCTCAATGGACAATGTTATTCTAAATAATAAATCAATAAAATGAAATAATAACCATTGAATATTATAAATAATATAATATTAGGTTGATACTATTATAAAACTGAATATATAAAATATACAATTATACCATCAAATACAAATAAATATACATATCTATATTTAGCATACTAAACTTCACATTACCAAAAAGAAATTACTGATCACCCGTATATATTAATGTGTTGTCTTCGTTACCTATGTCCTGCATCTTACGTTTCGTCCGACAAATAAGAAATACGTGAGTGTATCTGCAACCTTCAAATCCATTGAATTTAATAATGAATAATGACGCGCCATTTAATGTTATAATTACTGGAACGATGTGTTAATTTTAATAAATGGTATTCTAACATTTTGAGTTTATCTTATAATGCTCATATTAAAATTTATAAGTATAGTTTACTAAGTAATATTTAAATTGACTCAAAATACAAGTGTGAGATTTATATTGAGTCTAAGATGCCCAAATCACCTTTTTATTCCGTAGAAAGGAGTTATGCACCTCTATACTTAATTCACATTTATATATCTGATATAAAACTTATGCAAACTAGAAGTGGCAAGAAGTACTACATCAATTTGCGTTATTTGTTAACTGGCGTAATACCCATGTATCAAACGGGGTATATATAGAATGTGTGTGTGTATACATACATACATACATACATACATACATACATACATACATACATACATACATACATACATACTAGATCGAATACCCGCGTTTTATGCGGGCATATTAATTAAATGCATAAGAATGTAAAATATATCAAAAATAATTATTAACATTAGAAAGTGAATTATTAATACAATGAAAAAAGATATTTGATATAAATATAAGATGTGTAACATTTCAAGATTTTCTTTGTTACGGCCTCTTAATCCAAAATGCTTCCTTTAAACGCAATTCATTCAAATCAAGATTAGAAATACTGCAAATATATCTTTAAGTAATGCAATAGACTCCTAAAATAAAAAAATAAACATGCATACCAAATATTATTTATATGAAAATTCAACATGTCAATCATAAAAGAATCTTGTCAACCCTTTTCGCCTCTTCACTCTTACAATGCAGCGTAATAAAATAAAATAAAAAATATCTTACACAATCCACCTATAATACTCATATATGATAATGACATCAAATATATGATTTATAAAATCAAATAAGTGGTATATCAATTTAATCAATTTATTATGTTGTAGTGTTCACCATAGACTAAGATTGGAAAATATGGAAATCACTATAAAGCAATATAATTTTTTTTACAAATCAAGGAAGTAAATTGATAATTATATTTTGTAAATAATTTACATATGTTTGATTATCATATTTTTATTAGTATTTTACAAATTATAACATTATATTAATAAGTAACGTCTATTTTTGGTATAAAACATAAATTATAATGTACTAATAAGTAATGTCATATGTAAATTGATGTAGTAGGGTGATATGTTGGGTATAATGTGTAATATTAGGATTTAATTTAAGTATTTCATTAATTATTATATAATCAGTATTTGATTTTAATATTTTTTTATATATTGTAATTAATTTACATATTATTGGTATAAACACTAATAATTATAACCGATTATGATTTTATAAAGAGTATTTGGTAACGATAACACTAATAATTAATATTTGTAATTTTGGTAAGTACACTAATAATTATATGCCTTTTTACCCGATTATATATATATATATATTAAGTAGCAACCACATAAAGATAAGAATTTAGACAGATTTGACGCATTTACCATGCTCCCACCACCTGTCGACGTTCATTGGTATCGACGTTCATTGGTAGAAAAAGAGTAAAGACTTCCTCAGCATAAATATTGATTCCAACCATCTCACTATAAAAATTGATCATTGCCCCAGTTCCATACTAGTTCCGTACTATTGAAAACAAATTAGCCATCAAAAGCATTTTAAACATGCACGAACTATATACTTAGAATAGTTAAACCAGTATAAATATTATAAACATAAATATGCAAGATAAAGATCATTACATGCTTTTCCATGTTACTCACTATATTTGATGTGTCATGAAGTATATTAGTGGTGATTATCATAGTTGATTCATAATATATAGTGTGATGAAAAACGTAAGTCCAATTGTTAATATATTGAGATGGATTAGATTGTAAATAGCATACAATATACATATAAAGTAATATAATTGTTTAAGCAGCAATATGTAGCTGAAGTGAGATTGTTGGAAAAATATTAATTTTTTAATTAAAGTGAGCAATATATTTTAATTGCAATTATATTTGTCGGTATATTATTATTATTATTATTATTATTATTGAACTTATTTAGTGATCTAAATTTGGTAAGAGTCCTATGACTATTGAAATTAATATGAACTTAATGAGTAGATACCTTTTAAAACCAGTTTAGAAGATTATGAAAACTCCAATTGATAACTATATAGAGGCTACTTGTTATGGTCCTCAATATACAAAATCACACATTGTTTTCTACTCTTCCCATCAAGATAGAAACTTAAAGTTCCTAAAAAGTGTAGTTGAGAAAGATTATAAAATCAACCCAAACACGTGTGTTCGTGTATTATCGCTTGCTTAATAATTGGAGTCCCATCTCGTGTACGATGAGCAGGATTTTGGCATAAGAATATGATCATGAACTTAGGTATTCCGCTAATCTCATGTACCTAATGATGATTGATTTTCTTCTATTCGAAAATTAAAAGATATTTTTGGCTCACACTTGAGGGAATTTAGTTATTTTTCTTCGATTCAATAATAAAAGATTAATGTTAATTACAAAAAAGTCAAGAAAATATGAAATGCCCAAATAAATTTAATTGATCTCCGTTTTTCTTAGAACTCGAAAAAAAAACACATGAAATGCAAAAGAAGAAGAAGAATCTCATGCACCTAATCGAAGATTGATTTTCTTCAATTCAAAAATCAAAAGATACTTTGGGATCGCATTTGTGGATAACTTTGAACAAATGCATGTCTCTACGAAGATGGAGATTGATAGGATTGTTACGTGGAGTTAAAATCCTATTGATTATGTTATTTTATTATTGTCTTTATGGACTCTAGTATTATGTAGAATGTTAGTAGATTAATCCTACATTTTAATAGAGTCCTCTGTCTTGGTGAGTCTTTATCTCTTAAGTGTTTTAGAGATAATAATCAACAACCTTGTTGTGTGGAACAAACACTCTTTCAAGGAAGTTGAGCTATAAAGATCACTTGGCATTTTGATGAAGATTACGAAGGTGAGGGCGAGAAAAACAGAAAGTTGTTAAAGCATCCATTGCTCCATTTCAGAGAGTTCTTTGAGTTCGTGTTTGATCGAACGAGAAGATTTTAAGGAGCAATTCTTTTTAATTTGTTTTTATCGTTTTACTAGAATTCTATTTTCTTGGTTTGTAAAACATCTCTAGTAATATATCTTTTGGTCTAAGGTCGCGATCTGTGAGTTTATTTAACTCACAGATAAAAATTATTCCAGTGTCTTTCTGCTTTTACAAGTATGTTAGTCAAGATGTTTCAACATCGCAACTAACATGAGTGTTAAATACATTTATGCAAGTTATGGAAGACCTTGAAAACTTTCAATTGGTACCAGAGTGATCACTTGACACTACTAAGTGCCAATCCTGCGTGGTTTTGAAGGAAAATGGATACGGTAATGAATGCTGCAATCCGACCTCCTGTGTTGGATGGAACAAATTACACAATCTGGAAAGTTAGAATACGTGCTTACATAAAAACGATGGACGAAAGATCTTGGTGCGCAATTTTGGTAGGATGGGAGGCTCCCAGGATAGACGATCCGAACGGTGACTTCATTCTAAAGAACGAGGTTGACTGGACTGCAGAGGAATTTGCTATTTCGAATGCCAACACCAAAGCTTTGAATGCTCTCTATAGATTTGTGGATGTTTCTCTGTTCAAAATTATCTCTAACCTTCAGATGGCCAAAGAAGCATGGAATGCCCTACAACTCTTTTGTGAAGGGTCTAAAGGAGTCCAACGAACTAAACTGAGAATGTTGGCAACACAGTTTGAAGTTCTAAGGATGGAGGAAAGTGAAACTATTGCCAACTACAGTGAAAAGCTCCTTGACATTGCAAATGAATGTCAATCATTGGGAACCCCCATCTTAAATGAAAGGCTGGTGAGCAAATTCCTGCGATCGGTGACAGAAAAATTCAACATGAAGATCACTGCCATTGAAGAAGCCAAAGATACTTCTGTCATGAGTTTTTATGAACTCGCTGGGTCTTTGAAAACCTAAGAGATGGAATTAAAAATCAAGCAACCAAAAGGGAGAAGTATTGCTATGATTCCAGTCCCAGATTCTGAAGATGAAGACCTTGATCTTGCTGCCATAGCATATGAGGCCGAGTATGCAAATTTTGATGCGGATGGAATTGCCCTCATCACTAGAAAATTCAGTGACTTTTTGAAGAAAAATAATAACTCAAGAAATCCGTTCAATAGGCAATCCAAGTCTGCTTCTGAACTTACCACCCCCAGACCATTAGGTCAATCCGCCAACAGGTTCCAAAGGAAGGATGTGACTTCGACGAGTGTTAAGTCTGAGCCCATAAATCAAAAAAACACCAAATATATTGAAAATACTCAATGTCATGAGTGTAGAGGGTTCGGACATTACAAGCATGAGTGTGCAACACCATGAGAAAAAAGAATCTGATCGCCATGAGTGATGGTGAAGAAGAAGAAGAATCAAAAGAAACCGGGGTGATCGCTGCCATGAACACATGTGTTCTCTGGGATGACATTGACAATACGAGTGATATCTTATGTCTCAAATCATTCACCTTAACAGAAAGTGATGAAAATGAAAATTTTGGTGCTTCTTACGAAGAGTTGCGTGAGAACTGGTGCAAACAAGTTCAGAAAGTCAAACTTCTCTCTAAAGAAAATGAGAGATTGACTCGTGCGGACAAAGAACAACAGTTTGTAGTTCTACTATTGGAAGTTCTCATGACCAAAAGAGAAGAAGAACTTAATAGATCTAGAGGAGAACTTCCGGCAGCCTTGATGACACTGAAGAAACTTAATACTGGATCAACCAAACTTGATGAGATGCTGTCTATTGGAACAATGATTAGACATGGGATAGGGCTTGAGGCTCCATTTTTTGTCAAAGAAAGTGAAAAGTCTTCAGAAGGTTCTGTTTCTGAAAATAAGATCAAGCGAAGAAAGCGTACTTATGTATGTCATCACTACTCAGAACCTGGACACATCAGATCTTTTTATAGAAAACTCAAGTCTCAAAGAGCATCCTTGCCCAGAAACAAGAAAATGCTAGTTAACAGAAGCACCAAGACGAAGATTAACACTACTCATAAAGGCAGAATGATGTGGGTAAGAAAGGTTGACACCCAGTGCAACATGATTTACATCTCTCTGAAGTCCAATGTTGAAGGCTCGTGGTATTTTGATAGTGGATGTTTTCGACATATAACAGGTCTGACTGAACACTTGACTGACATTGTTCAGCACAATGGTGGAAAAGTTCAATATGGTGGTTGTGCGCATGGTGAGATTATAGGAAAAGGAACTCTAAATGCGGAAGGAATACCTAAACTTCAGAATATACTGCTTGTTAAGGGTTTGGCCGCTAACCTGATAAGCATCAACCAGTTGTGCAATGATGATCTCCATGTTAAATTAAGCCGAGATTCGTGTGAGGTGTTTGATAACTCTGATTGATGTATCCTTACTAGCACACGAACTACAAACAATTGCTAAAAAGTGAACAACAAGATCTGGCGCCATAGTGTGCAAGCCTCAGAAATTGAGTTGTGGCACCAAAAAATGGGACACGTGAACTATAAAATGATGAGTAAACTTGTCAAACCTGAGGTAGTAAGAGGAGTTCCAAAGTTGGTCATTAACAACCCTTCAGTATGTGGTGATTGCCAAAAAGGAAAACAAACCAGAGTGTCTCACCCGGTGATCCAACATTTCAACACCTCTCGCTGTCTGGAGCTTCTCCACATGGATCTTATGGATCCAATCGAGGTAGAAAATATAGGTGGTAAGAAATACTCATTTTTCATCGTTGATGATTTTTTTTTCTCATTTTACCTGGGTTGAGTTTCTTCTTAAAAACTTGGAAACTTTTGAATTTTTTCGAAAATTGTCCAAACGTGTTAGTAACAAACACTGTTTGAAAATTGGAAGAATTAGGACTGATTATGGGAAAGAATTTGAGAACTCATCTTTTCAAGACTTTTGTGACAAGTATGAAATCTCTCATGAATTTTCCTCTCCAATCATGCCCCAACATAATGGAATAGCTGAGCATAAGAACAGATCTTTACAAGAAATGGCCCGAACTATGTTGATTTCAAATATCTGTCAAAAAGGTATTGGACTGAAGCTCTTAATACTGCATGTCATATCTTGAATCGAGTCTACTTTAGGGCAGGTACCTGTCAAATACCTTACGAAATTATTGTTGGAAAGAAGCCGAATCTGAAGTATTTCCATGTTTATGGTTGTGTCTGTTATGTGTTGAATGATATGTCTTACTTATCCAAGTTTGATTCAAAAAGTGACAAGTATATCTTTTTGGGGTATTCTGTGAACAGTCATGTCTATAGGATATTTAATCTTAGGACCTGTACAATACTTGAGTCTGTGAATGTCAGGTTTGATGAACTAGCAGATATCTTTGGCAATCCTGTTGAAGATGATGTGGCTGATCTGCTCCAGAGTCCACAGCCTGATCCCTTACTCGTTCCAAAGGAATTTCCTGAAAATGCACCTGCTGTCACTGAAAGTGTTACAACACCTGAACCAACATTATAGATTTAGGTAGATGCTGATGGAGAAACCTCTGAGTCTGAAGAGGATCAGGATGATGCAGGTATCTCTGACCCACTTGACAGAGATATACCCTCAAAGATACAAAGAAATCATCCTACTTCTCAAGTCCTTGGATCCCTGAATGAAAGAAGCACATGGAAGAAGCAGATAAATTTCAAGGAGATGGCAAAACTGGTATGTATGGCTTCATGTTGTTCACTAATGAAAAGCTCTTGCTTTGTTTCCTCTGTAGATCCCAGAAAAGTGGAAGATGCTCTAAAAGATGAGTACTGGATAAATGCCATGCGAGAAAAATTGGATCAGTTTCCCAAAAATGACGTATGGGGCTTTGTACCACGATCAAGTGGAGGAAATGTCATTGGAACAAAATAGATCTTCAGAAACAAGACTGGTGAGTTAGGTAACATTGTGCGAAACAAATTCAGACTTGTGGCTCAGGGTTTCACTCAAGTTGAAGGTATTGATTTTGATGAAACTTTTGCCCATGTAGCTAGAAATGAGTCAATTAGACTACTTCTGGCAATTGCATGCCACTTGAACATCACTTTTCACCAAATGGATATAAAAAGTATTTTCTTAAATGGTGTTTTAAATGAGAAAGTATATGTTAAGCAGCCTAAAGGTTTTGAAGATCCTTATAAGCCTCACTATGTATATAAATTGAAAAGAGCCCTCTATGATCTCAAACAAGCTCCTAGAGTTTAGTATGATAGGCTTACTCAACATCTTCTTCAAATGAATTTTAAACGTGGTGAAGTGGATAAGACTTTGTTCATTTTGAAAAGCAATCACGAGATACTAATTGCTCAAATCTATGTTGATGACATTGTGTTTGGTTAAACCTGTGATAGACTACTCAGAGATTTTGTGAAGAGTATGTCTACTACCTTTGAAATGAGTATGGAAGGTGAGTTATCTTTTTTCTTAGGACTACGAATCAAACAGTTTAAAAATAAAATTTTCATGTTTCAAACCAAGTATCCCAAGAATCTTGTGAAATGTTTTGGGTTAGAAAGTGTTAAACACATGAAAACACCCATGGGGTCGAGTCAAAAACTATCCAGAGACGATGTTAGTGAATGTGTTGATCACACTGTCTATAGAAGCATGATAGGCAGTCTGTTGTATTTAACTGCGAGTCGTCTTGACATTATGTATAGTGTTTCCTTATGTGATCGTTATCAATCTAATCCTAAAGAAACTCATTTAATGGCACTGAAAAGCATAATTGGATATGTTGCTGGCACTTGCAAACTAGGAATCTGGTATACTAAGGATACTAACTCTAATCTTGTTGGATATACTGGTTCTGATTGGGCAGGTGATGATGATGATAGGAAAAGTACGACTGGGGGATGTCATTTTCTTGAAAATAATCTTGTCTCATGATGTAACAAGAAATAAAATTGTGTGTCGTTATCAACAGCTGAAGCGGAATATGTAGCTGCTGGTAGTGCTTGTGCCCAACTGCTCTGGATGAAACAAATGATAGAGGAGTATGGGTTACAAAGTCATGTCCTTACTGTCTTGTGTGACAATTCGAGTGTCATTGACATCTGAAAGAATCCTGTGCAACACTCTCGAACAAAACACATAGTCATTAGGCATCATTTCATACGAGACTTGGTTAAGAGAAATATTGTGAGTATTGAGCATATTGGAACTGAACATCAACTTGCTGACATATTCACCAAAGCGTTAGACTACGAGGAATTTCCCTATTAAGGAAGTCTCTCGACTTATGTGCTGTTTAAAACATTGTTATTGGATATGCTACAACATCTCTAGCAACATCAACTGCAACATACTTTTCCGACATGCATTTTTTATTTTTTTCATAACATTCTGTAGGGATTGCACAACTTACAAATGTTGAAACATTGACTGTTTAAGTGTGATGATAAAGGAGTCTAAAGATTTCAAAATAAACAATTGTGGGTTGACTTTCGCAGAAACACATTTTTCTCTCGGTGTGCATAAAAAATACTAGTTTGAAAGGAGACAGTGGGAGATAGATCCATTCCTTCCACTGAGGGGCGCGCATGCAAGAAGGCCCGCTGCATCTGTCCAAATTCAAAGCCCATCAAAGGTGGCTCCAGTACGAATGAAAGGGCACCACATATCCAGCCATCCATTCATGGATGAAGATCTATCATGCCAATGTGCTGAATTTCATAGAATCATACTCATGGATTTCTTATGCTGATTAAGTGGAGATTACATTACTCCAGGATGTAAAATATCCTCAAACATAAATGACATAGTCATTCACCGAGTCAAGGAGTGTCAATTCATCGACTTTGTTAATTGGATATCAATTCTGATGCCATTGAAGTGTGAGTTTTTAGTGGTGTTAAATAAAAGGGGTTCATGTCTTGGTATTATCAAAATTCGATGCGATTGTAAGAATCAATGAGTTTTTAGCTTTGTGAAATTGAAGGAAAATGAAAATAAACTAAGAATTACTACGAACTACGAAAAACTATGAAAAATACGAAAAGTAAAGCAAGTATTTTGAATGCCTCGTGCGTATGCCGTATTGAAATTGCGAGCAATAATCAAAATAAGCAATAAAAACCAAGGAAACAATAAGGTACAATCATGAAAACCTAAGGTACAACTATGCATGTATGATCATGAAATTTAAATAATGCGAATATACAAAAATCGAAAGCACCAATGGAAAGAGCAATAAAAGTTGACTTGAAAGTTAAAAACTTTTCGAAAATATAACTAGAAACAAAGAGTATAGATCTAGGATTCAACATAAAACCATGCATGAAAATAAAAATCAAAATAAAGCATAGGAAATACTTGAAATAAAAATGATCAAGGACCCGATCTATGACCAAAGTGTGTAACTCACCTATATTCCATAAACCAAATCAAAAATCTAATAATAAATCTAAGAGTTAAGGCAAAATGCATAAATTGAAAAACAAGGAAGAAAATTAAGAAAAACTTACTTGAGTTAAGAAAGAGAAACACAAACTTGAATGAAATAACAATCCAATTGATGACTTGAATTCTTCTTGAGCTTACAAACCCAAGGAAAAGCTTGAAATTAAATCTAAAAACTAGAGAGAGAAATTAAATCTCAAACCCATGCATGAGTTGGGAGAATGGGGACTTGTTTAGCTAATGAGAGATCTATCTATTTATATTAAGTTAAATTAGGGGTAAATGAGTCAAATAAACCTTAAAAGTTTGAATTTTTTGAGTTTGACCAAAGTTGACCTGGAATGACCCTGTTAGTCCCTTGACTTGACATTTGGCATTGGTTGGCTCGGGCATGAGCGAGTTTGCATGAGCAGGTGCAGGCTTGGGCGGCGGGTGTCGCCAGGCACGTCTTGGCGTGTCTCGGCAGACTTGGATGGCGTGTCTCGATAGATGCGCAGGCATCGACCTTGGTGCACGGGTTGTTT
>BMAC01000547.1:276791-288817 GCA_014905375.1 Phtheirospermum japonicum
GATCTAAACTTTGGAGACTGACAAGACGATAATCGTCAAGGAGATCCACCGATTCTTGAATCGGTGGGCGGCATCCCATATGGTTGGTATCGTAGAGGGGTATTATTGTCATTTCCTTGCCCTCGGCCACCATTCGTTCGTCCTCCTCCTCTTCCTTCTGGTCCTCGGCCTCCAATAGGGGTAGTGTTTGACATGTTGGCCGAATCTGTTTTACGATTAATTGCGTCGGGGGAATGAAAGAGTCTTCTCGGTCTCCCAACTCATTCGATGTTGTCTATATATATAGCAAGTTCATTTCTAAGACTTCGACATCCTAGCATCAATAACAAACAATCAACGCATCGAGTGGCAAACAAAGAACCTTTATACGGAAAAATAAAAAATAACACAAACAAACATTATCAAAACCTATTTCAGTCCCCGACAACGGCGCCAATTTCCGATTCGAGCTTTTGTGTGTGCCTACTTTATAAATAATTGTCAGAAATTTAATAGCTCGCCCGCAAGAGAACGGGATCGCGTGTAGGTTGGCAAGCTTAACTCGAGTCGTCTCTCAAAGACTGACGTTCGAAATTTTTAATGTTTGTTTAATCACAATGTTTAACACGAGAACTTTTATAAATTTGGTTTTTGGAATTATAAACTACTAATAAATTTAAAGCATCAACTAATTATGATTAACTAATTAATTTAACCTAAGCTTGAAACTAGATTATCTAAGAACTATTAATCTAGGGATTTTAGAGCAAATAAATTCTAAATTAATTAACTAGCATGCATCAAACTACTATGAACTAAATCTAACATATGAATTCTCAAGAACAACATCAATATAAAATTCTCAAGCAATAACATATCATAAACTAATTAACCAAGCATAAGCAATAAATAAACTAAGCATGAACAATCTCATCACCAAGCATTAACGAAGTAAAACGCAGCAACTAAATTAATATTAAAAACGAAATCTAAGGTTCAAAGCTTCAGCGATTCAACGGTTCAAACGATTCAAAATAAATAAACGAAACTAAAAACTCAAACGAAATAATTAAACATGAATTATCTAGAATTAAACTAGGAATAACTAGAGTTTAGAGAACTTATTAAGTAGCTAAAGGTGCTGGAATTGCTCTGAAAATCCGGGTTGTAGATGGTTGATCTTGGTCGAGAAATCGGAGCTTGAACGAACGTCTTCGTCTTGGTGCTTCGGGCCTTGAATCTTCGACTTAGATCTTTAAAATATGTTGTAGGGTGTTGAAAATAGGTTTCTCAACCCTAGGTAAGTGTCTTGGGTCGTGGTTCTCTGTTTAATCCGAAATATGAAGGGTTTATATAGTTATTTCATGACTTGGCGCACAAGAAACCCTAAAATTGCAAAACTGGGCCGTCGCGTCGACGGTGCGTCGACTGACGCAGGCAGGCTCTCGGCGTCGACGCATCCTGGGCAGTTGCGTTGACTGACGCGGTCATGAATCAACGCTTCAGAGAGTTGCGTCAACCTAGCGTCAGTCAATGCGTTTAGGATCGACGCTTCAGAAAGTTGCGTCGGCCTTGCGTTGACTGACGCGGATCATGGCTCGCGTCGATGGAGCATCGACGCTTGCGTCAGTCGACGCGACAGAGCGTCTGTCTCCATTTCTCGATCTTTTGCTACTCGTTTCACCGAAAAGCTTGTTCTTCTATTCTTGAACATCGAACTTTGTCTTTTACGTGCTAAACTCTTCCGGTTACTTAGCTGTAAAGTGAAAAATCACAAATAATCACTTATTTGCATCAATCTAGGTTAAAAAGCGGTAAACTAAGCTGAGAGTACAAATATACGAATTAAAGCTTAAACTACCCAACTTATACCAAAAACAATAAGAAAAACAAGCTATAATACTACTAAAAATAAGGATAAATATGTGTTAATCAACTACCCCACGCTTAATTGGTTTGTTTCTTTCTGGAACTAACGATAGATTCAAAGTACAACAAGAATTGTAAATCAGTCCAAGCAATGAGTCGTGCGATGCTACTTAAATAAATTTGAAAATATAGGTACATGCAATGCAACTTCAAACACTCCACCCTTATTACATTGTCGCTTCAAAATCGAATTCATGCATCCTCACAAAAGTGTATTATATAGGGTGTATGCTCAAAAGAACTCGAGCATTGCTGCATAGGACATGTATACGCTCAAACCATTCAAATACAGGCACAATAAACAAGAACCGAAAATTAATCTCTTCTCAACCGCAAATTAAGTGTGCTGTCAAAACTAAGAATCAGAAAAGGTCTTTACGGGTTGTAGTGTAAGGCTCTTTGGACGGGTATGGAATATTTAAGTCGTGTGGCTAATCGCTCACTCAAACTAATCTAATCACGAATCAAATTGCTTCACCTCGTACAAAAGAAAAGCCTTACTAAACACTCATAACGTAGCCTTTATACATAGGCTATTTTTCAACTCGAGACTCTAAAACCGACTTGTAGCTCAAACCACTTAAACACAATTGAAGCTTAAGACATGCTTTGTAACACAACTCTTGCCTTTAAACATTAGGCTTCATAATAAAATAAATAATAAAACACAAGCCTTTATTAGCGCGTAGGCAATGACTAAACACGAATCAACAAGACTCACCATCCCCTTTTTTTTATCCCCCTTATTATAGCTTTTTATGGGGTTGTTTTTTTTTTGTTTTTTTTTTTAAGGATGGTGGTCCTAAATTACAATAATTCATAAATTCCTAACAAGAATTCCAAAACACTAATAACCAATAAAAATAGCGAACTCCTACCCCATGCTTTTAATGGGTTAGTAGGGGTCGACTCAATAAAATCACTCAGGGCTATAGGCATGGATTATTTGGGTATGATTGGCTCATTCGAAATTTATAGTGGCTAGAAATTTATGGATATGGCCGGAATAGGGTTTTTTCTGTGCCTTACCCTCATTTTCAAAATCAACTACACACAGCGGTTTCAAAGAGATATCAAATTAGAAACTCATTTAAGCACATGCAAAGATGATAAACACTCAGGCTACTTACAGGCTTTTTGCATGAAAAATTTTGAATTGACGCTGCTTTTAAGGTTTTGCGAAATCAATTGCGTACAAGCACCATTTTACAATATATAAATAATAAGTTTTGAAAACTTTATGCACTTATGCACGTTCAAAAGACTAGAACCTCAAATCATACTTAGCTAACTTTGACAGGCAAGCCATACAAATACAGCGCAGAAATAGTGATCAATCACGTAAAATCTAGCACTACAAACCCACGAAAAATTTTAAATTTGCACAAATTTCAAATACAATTCACGCTCAACCATCCCCCCCTTAAAAATGTGGCAAGCTCCTGATTGCCATAAATATAAAGAAAATAAAAGCAAGGGAGATAAGAAAACATCCCTGAAAAATCGATAGTTGAGTCTTTCCAAAATGTTTGTGCAATAATCCTTTGTCTTGAACTCGTGATTGGAATTGTCTTTAATTAAAAGCGAGTGTAGTCAATTGTGTCGCAAGTGCCCGGTGGCACATCGTGTGGAATTGAATCGGCCGGATCGCGGCTCATCAAAAGGTTGCCGGACTGCGGCTAAATTGGGTCGGATTGCGACCTCGATCGGCGGAGATGAAATCATAAAATCGGATTTTCTGCACATTAACACACACACAAACGCACCATGACAATTGACACAATAAAAACAAAAATAAACTAAAAAAAAATCGAAATAAAAATTAAAAAAAAAAACTAACGCTTGGGTTGCCTCCCAAGAAGCGCAACATTTTACGTCGCATGCTCGACGCGTTTCAACGATCAATACTTGACTTGCGTTGGATCACCTAACTCCACCATGTCACTCGCTTGAAACTCCTTCCCAAATGTTTCTTTGGGGTCCATAATCGCAAGGTCCGCTCCAATGTCACGAAAATRAATACAAAATAGCTCGGCTACCTCCTCCCRGCTAAGAAAATCATTYTCGTCCTRGACGTTCATCTCYTCCAAAACRYTTATGCTCTTAAGKTCTCGGACGCATGCATCTACCGGGTCAACGAACGAACATTCTTCTTCTTCCATCAATGGCGCAGGGCAATTATTCACATCTCACAAATAAAAAGTAATCGTCTCTCCCAAAACAGACATGCTCATCCTCCCTTTGTTCACATCAATCACCGCATGGGAGGTAGACAAAAATGGACGGCCTAAAAGAATAGTATGCCCCTTGTCCTCACTCGACATCTCTCCAACATCTAAAACTACAAAATCAACTGGTATTATTAATTCACCTACTTTCACCAAAACGTCTTCTAAAATTCCCAATGGTTGGCGAATTGAATGATCCGCTAATTGGAGACGCATCCTTGTCGGCTTCAATGGTCCTAAATCAAATTGCTTATAAAGGGAATGTGGCATTAATTTAATTCCCGCGCCAAGATCAAGCATTCCGCACGCTTGTTGCCCATTCTCCAATGTAATATTTACACAAAAGCTTCAGGGTCCTTCTCCTTCGTAGGCAGTGGTTGCTTGCATAACGCACTCACCTCCTTTGTTAGAGGAACGTATTAATTTATCTCCGAATGCCTATGTCTTGTAGCAAGATCCTTGAAGAACTTCACATATGTCGTCATCATTTTTATCACATCCAAAAGAGGAAGGTTGATGTTGACGTTCTTCAGCAAGTTGTAAAGCTCCATGAACTTCTTATTTTCTTTTGCTGGTCGAAGACGGATTGGAAATGAAACTTTTTCGACTATCGGCGAAGTGAGAGTCTTGTTTGTGAGCTTCCCCTTCAAAGATCCCGGAATTTAAGGGTTTGGTGTCTTATGCAATTGTTCTATCAGCTTGGATTCATCTCCCTTTGGCGATGCCGGTGTTGGACTCTCCGTCATCTTTTCATCCCCTCCGTCATTTATCTCGACTCCATTATCGATCACTTTTCCACTGCGTAGGACTTTAATCACTGAGGCTTGCTCCGTTCGACTTGGAAACTTGTCCTTTTCCTTATTTGATCTCGAAATGTCAGCCGCCAATTGTCCTATCGTCCTATCAATCCTCTCCACACTCTTAGCAAGATCATGCACTATCCTAGAGAGACTGTCAATACTATTCACCTTTTTTGAGAGGTCGTCTATCTTTGCATTAACTTTTACAAGTCCCTCTATATTAATGAGCATCTCAGTCACTTGATTTTGTTTCCAAACCAACAATTGATCATTTGGTTTAACCGGATTTGACGTTTGCCCCTTCGTAGGCGGTGGTGGTGAAGGATGGTACTGTGGGTCGGTCTGTGGCTTCAACGGCTCATAATGTGGGTTCTCAAGACCCCACTTCAAAAAATGAGAATCACGCTGTGCCTGAAATTGGTTTGTGGGTTTCTGCCCAGAATTGTTATGTTGGAAATTTTGCACGGCTTTGACCTCTATGTTCGATTCATCGTCAAAAGTCACCGAACACGCATTCGCTCCATGTCCAAATGCTCCACAAATTCCACATGTCTCTTGTGAAGGTTGCGATTGTTGCTTCATCATCATGTTCGTCAACAACTCCACTTGCTTTGTAAGTTTATCGATCTTGTCATCTTCCGCTTGCGCAACTGAAACCTCATTCACTCTAAGTTTTCGAGGCCTTGAACTTGTTTTCCTCGACTTGTCACTTATTAATTCAAAAATATCTCGTGCTTCCTCCGCGGTTAAGCCCCCGAAATCTCCTGCTCGCATTTCCACTTGTTGCTTGAAATTCGGCAATAATCCTTCATAAAAGTAATTGTTGACCATTTCGTCATTGTTACCATGGCGTGGACATGCATTTAGGATCTCCTTAAAATGATCCCATGCCTCGTGAAACAATTCGCCATCGAATTGCTCGAAGTTGGAAATTTCCCTTCTCAACGTTGTCGTCGTTTGGGCTGAGTAAAATCTTCCCACAAATTTCTTGTAAACCATCCCCCAATTTGTTAGGGAGTTAGGTTGTAATTGATTGAACCATCGTTTCGCTTTATCTTTCAGGGTACTAGGGAAGTATCTCATTCTAAGTTGTCCTTCACTGAGTCCTCGATCTTGAATCCCAGATAGTGCTATGTAAAATTCTCGAACGAACTCGAGTGGGTCTTCATTCGGAAAACCATAGAAGGAAGGTAGTCTATTCAAATCGTCAATCCTCAAGTTGTAGTTCCTAGCCGCTTGGCCTAAAACTATCGCTGAGCTATATGGTCCAATGGTTGGACATGCGAGATCACCTTATTTTCGTATGTTTAGATATCGAGGGGTATGTCTTCCTCCGAAATTCGCACGTCTTCCTCCAAAATCGTCCCCATCCTCATAATAATCATCCTCATGAAACTCTTTTTCATCCTCATATTCATCGTCCAGTGTATCATCGTCTTGACCATTATCGTACTGTCGTCCTCCTCGTCTATTTTGGAAATGGTTCGGTGCGCATTACCGATTTACATTCTCATTGTGTTGTTGGTTGTTTTGGGACTGGGGCCTACCATTACCAACTTGGTTGCGTAAGAACTCCTCGTTTGCACGAGCGTTGTATGCTTGAGCTTCCGCTCGATTCCTAAAGTGCTGTGGACGGTTGGTTTGATTTTCTGGAATCACTGCTTGACGATTATCTTGGCCTTGGGGCTCCCCGTTGTTTGGATCGTTGAGAGACTGGTTTCCTTCTTGATTCTCTTCGTTATTGATCCTTGATTGTCTCCGTCGTTAAGCGCGTGATTAGGATCAAGAATCGGTGGATCTCCTTGATGATTATCGTCTTGTGGGTCTCCAAAGTTTAGATCATCGGTGGGCGGCATCCCATATGGTTGGTATCATAGAGGGGTATTATTGTCATTTCCTTGCCCTCGACCACCATTCGTTCGTCCTCCTCCTCTTCCTCCTGGTCCTCAGCCTCCAATAGGGGTAGTGTTTGACACGCTGGCCGAATCTGTTTTACGATTAATTGCGTCGGGGGAATGAAAGAGTCTTCTCGGTCTCCCAACTCGTTCGATGTTGTCTATATATATAGCAAGTTCGTTTCTAAGACTTCGACGTCCTAGTATCAACAACAAACAATCAACGCATCGAGTGGCAAATAAAGAACCTTTATACGGAAAAACATAAAATAACACGAACAAACATTATCAAAACCTATTTCAGTCCCCGGCAACGGCGCCAATTTCCGATTCGAGCTTTTGTGTGTGCCTACTTTATAAATAATTGTCAGAAATTTAATAGCTCGCCCGCAAGAGAACGGGATCGCGTGTAGGTTGGCAAGCTTAACTCGAGTCGTCTCTCAAGGACTGACGTTCGAAATTTTTAATGTTTAATTAATCACAATGTTTAACACGAGAACTTGTATAAATTTGGTTTTTGGAATTATAAACTAATAATAAATTTAAAAGCATCAACTAATTATGATTAACTAATTAATTTAACCTAAGCTTGAAACTAAATTATCTAAGAACTATTAATCTAGGGAGTTTAGAGCAAATAAATTCTAAATTAATTAACTAGCATGCATCAAACTACTATGAACTAAATCTAACATATGAATTCTTAAGAACAACATCAATATAAGATTCTCAAGCAATAACAGATCATAAACTAATTAACCAAGDATAAGCAATAAATAAACTAAGCATGAACAATCTCATCAACAAGCATTAACGAAGTAAAACGCAGCAACTAAATTAATATTAAAAATGAAATCTAAGGTTCAAAGCTTCAGCGATTCAAACGGTTCAAACGATTCGAAATAAATAAATGAAACTAAAAACTCAAATGAAATAATTAAACATGAATTATCTAGAATTAAACTAGGAATAAATAGAGTTTTAGAGAACTTATTAAGTAGCTAAAGGTGCTGGAATTGCTCTGAAAATCCGGGTTATAGATGGTTGATCTTGGTCGAGAAATCGGAGCTTGAACGAACGTCTTCGTCCTTGTGCTTCGGGCCTTGAATCTTTGACTTAGATCTTTAAAATATGTTTTAGGGTGTTGAAAATAGGTTTCTCAACCCTAGGTAAGTGGTCTTGGGTTCGTGGTTCTCTGTTTAATCCGAAATATGAAGGGTTTATATAGTTATTTCATGACTTGGCGCACAAGAAACCCTAAAATTGCGAAATTGGGCCGTTGATTTGCCATCTTTTTGTACATATTTTCATTACCATTTTTGTTTCACGTTGCGTGTTTTTCGCTTGCTTTTTGTTGCTTTAGGAGTCGGGTTGGCCGTTTTTCGTATTTCTAGATTTTCTTAGTTTTTGTACGTTTTGTATTAATTTTCGTAGTTTTTCACCTTTCCATTTTTCTTGGCCGTAGGACGTCCAAGCGGGGCCCACGCTCGTTTTGGCATCGTTGATACTCGACTCGGAAATGGACGGACAAAGCAAGGAAGCGCAAGCAGACGAGGTTCGATAAACCGGCGGACGCGAAAAGAACGAGAAATCGAGCCGGGCGCTGGAATCCAGTCGACCGACTGATGTTCAGTCGATCGACTGCATATTGTGTCGATCGACTGAACCGCCAAAATCGACTGGATTCCAGGGGAGTTTTGGAGTTTTGGCAACGCAGGATCAGCTATTGCCGATCGACGCTGGATCGACGGTCCTCCAAGATCGACTGAATTCCAGGGCTTCAGGCCATTTTTGACATCGCAGTCGATCGACTGCGCAGACATCGACCAGTCGATCGACTGCTTTTTCAGTCGATCGACTGAAAAGCAGAAATTTTGAAGATATAAGCAATCAGACGTCATTTCAAGAGACCAACTTGTCCTGTGGCTTTCTTCTCCAAGAAAGCTTCTCCAAACCAGAAAACTTTCCTTTTTCATATTTTGCTCATTTTAATTCCTATAAATTCCTAGTAATTAGTTATAGATTAGTTAAGCTTAGATCTTAGTTGTTTAATGTTCAAGCTTTGTTTTAAGTTTCCTTTGTGAAGAATCATTCAGCTTTCAAGCTTTCCTCCTTCAAGCTTTTGTAATCACACACATTTGGTAATATCTTTCTATAATCTAGTTTCATTTTCATGTTATTCCTTTTTAATATTGTGTTGTGTTTTGGATCATAGTTTAGTGGCTCTTTTGCTTATCAAACTTTCAATTTCATTTTATAGCTTTCTAGCTTATGAACTTATGCTTTTAAGTTATAAGTTGTAATCAATTTCTAAGTTTGTAAAAGTTTATTAAATCTTCCTTTTTAAACCTTTAATTAATGCTAAGTACTTATGTTGACTTATTCAAATAAGTTGACTTTAATTTTCCCTCCATTTTCCTAATTTCAAATAATTAAGTTTTAATAGTTAATTAGTTTAAATTGATCGTTTTTAATATAAGCTTTAATTTCCTTTAAAAGTTTTAATGTTTTCAAATCTTATATTTCAATTTAAATCTTAGTTACAAATTCAAAAACCGAACAATGACTACCGCTTTCTTAGGTTAAATTAGTTTAATCAAAACCGACGATAAGAACAACTGAGAAACCGAAAGCCGATCACATCCATCCTCGAGAGACACGACTCGGGACAACTTACCGCATCTACAATCGACTCCGTACTATTGCGGAGACGATTCTTAGAGCGCTAAGAAATCCTCGATCAAATTTTGGCGCCGTTGCCGGGGATGGATTAAAGCCAATGGCGTTCTTATTTGTTCCGATTGTCATTGTAAATAATTAGTTAGCAAATTGTTTTACATTCGATACGCGTGATCTTTTTGTTGTTGTTGTGTATGCAAGGTAGACGATCGCTCAGACAGGAGTTGACTCCATTCTTGCCGAACCCCGAAAGGTTGCGACGAGACGCACGAGCCGCTTCAAGGCAAGACACGTCCAACGTCCCGTTGCCTCCTTTATTATCTTCGTCGATAGAAGAGCAAAACATGGCCACTCCGTTTGAAAATCCGACGCCCCCTGCCCCTGCCCACGACAACCAAGGGGTTCCGCCTCCACCGGTGTCGACCGGCCCCGCGCCGTCACCTCAAGCGGCGACTCATCAAGACCCACATCCGGTTTTCGCGATGACATTCGACCAATGGGGAAATGGTTTTACGAACCAAAACCCCCAATGTTCGAACACTCAGTTTGACGGGACGCCCTACCAAGGCCCGATAATCGAAGGGCCACCGTTCCCATATCAATCGCCGTTCCAAGTCCCGAGACAATTTCATCAAGGTCCACACTACGTCCCTCACACGCACGAGCCTCGATTTCTGCATCCGACCGGGCCCGTGCCTCAATTCTAAAATCCGATACCTCAAGACTATCCACGAGCGCRCGCCGTCAACGAAAATCCTTATGCCGCTCGCGATATCGGAGGACACCCATTCACCACTCCCGACGGGGGCCCTACCAACAGTATAAAAGAAGTGTCGAGGCCGTACATGGGCGATTTCTCCTCTTGTATTCGATTGAGCCCCGAGGCTCTCGAATACGACTTGCGGCCGATAGACTTGAATCAACTACCTACATTCCACGGCTTACCGAACCAAGATGCCCTATAATTCCTACGAGTCTTTTCATATACGGTGTCGAGCTTTTCGCGCCAAGGGATTCACATCGACCAAATCAAAATGAGGTGTTTCCCGTACACGATGAAAGACAAAGCCGTGGATTGTCTCATGACATTGCCGTCCGACTCCCTTACCAATTGGGATATGGTCACCGAACGATTCATGGAAGAATACTATTCTCAAGAGAAGACGGCCGACTTTAGAGCTAAGATTTCCTCGTTCCGACAAGCGAGCGACTTCTTAAATCAGTTTTTCTATAATGGATTAGCATTCGCATCGAAGCGCATGGTGAACAATGCCGCCGGGGGGAATTTAGACGGCCGATCAACGAGGGAATTATACGACATCTTTGTAAACATGGCCGCCGATGATCAACGCATGAATATCTTGGAACGGAAGGAGCACGTAAAAGAGGTCTCGACAAGTGCCGAGCCCGAGTGGGCCCGTAAGATCGCCGAGCTAGAAAGCCAAATAGCCTCCCTCATTCAACCGCAACCATTCCCGAATTCGATGGAGATTTGACCCTCGTGTGGCATTTCGGGTCATGGAGCAAGTGCGTGCCCGAAAGTTTATGAGCAACCGAGCGGATTCGACGAGCAAGCTCTTGCGGTTCAAGGCTATCAAGCCTATCGACACGGAGCTCCATATCTACAAAGGGACCATCCTAACTTTAGATACGGGGACACGTCCCAAGCTCTAATGCCGCCCGGGTTTCAAACACACCAACATCGTTCTCAAGCCCCGATGGCACAATAAGCTCAACCACCGCGCCCTCAAATCCCATATGCCGCTCGACCACCTTTTCCGCCTCCTCAAGCGCCGTTCCCGGTTCCCCAAGACCATCCAACACCGCGACAACCAAACCTCGAATCCGTCTTATCTGAGCTAAGTAAACGGCTCTCGAGTTTGGAGACACAAATGGGACAAACAGCTACGGATGTCAACGAACTAAAACAAGTGCAGGACAAGGATAAGCTACCAAGTCAACCGGCCCAAGCTCAAGCCATGACCATTCTCCGAAGTGGCAAGGTGGTAGACAACAAGGTCGCACTACCCGACGACGGACCTTCGACGAGTGTTCAAGAGGATCGTGCTACTCCAAATTCGAACGAGCCCGCAGCCGCTCCTAACCCTCCCACATCACTCTCTAGTGGCGAGGCGAAGGGGTCCCAGGATGACGAGGGGTTACATAAGTCCGCCACACCGTACCGACCTCCGATTCCATATCCGAGCCGTATCCGACCAATTCCTCGAGCTATACAAGATGTTATCAAAGGTCAACATAAGCCTTCCTTTGCTCGACATAATCCGAAATATTCCCGCTTACACGAAGTTCTTCAAGGAGCTAACATCGAAGAAACGCCGATTCGAAGAAAATGAGAAGATATGCATATCGAACGCGGCAAGCATTGCCCTTAGCAATTCTCTACCACACAAAGAAGGTGATCCGGGGAGTTTTTGTATCAAGATTACCCTCGGAAATGATAGGGCATCAAGTTAATCCCCGCGCCGAGGTCAAGCATTCCTCGCGTCTCCTTGCCG
>BMAC01000547.1:303229-328052 GCA_014905375.1 Phtheirospermum japonicum
TGGTGCACCGATCGAAGCCGCGGGCAGACACTTCCGTCCGATCGGACAAGACCTCTGTCCGATCGGACAAGTACGTTACAGGTGGCAGATTTGTGGAAATTTTCAGTTACGAAACGGCTAAAACTTGTTTAAAAAAGTCAAAAGCGGCTAGGGTTGAGGGGATTCGGCCTTGGGGACCTTTTGGAGGCTGGAAAAAAGGTTAGAGAACCACACAACACCCAAAGGTTGAGATATTTGACACATCTCTCACACCTCTCATATAAATCCGTGCAACACCGTATCTAGTCTGATTCGCAGCAACTGACTCTCTTCACTAGGATTCTGGGTTCGTGACAAGCCTTAGGATTCTACGCATCACTTGGAGTGCACTAGTTCGTCGTCATCACTCGTTGAAAGTAGTTCAACGAATCGTAATTTTATGAACTCATAGTTTTGATGTTTTCGTAGTAGTCTAATTTGGATTGTGTTATGAATTGTTGGAGAATATGTTGGATGATGTTTCGTTGATCGCTAATTAGCATATTGGTCATTCATAGTCTAGTTATCATTTTCGGTGATTGTAGTTGGTTAAACAATTGTTTGGGATTAAGTCTCAAGTTGTGATTGATTTAGTTACACTATTGAAGCATCTTAGTGTTTGAATTGGTATGAATCTTGTTAGGTACTTGGAATGAATTTGTTTGCTGCATAGTGATAGAATTGTTGTTGATCTTTGGTTGTTAGAGGCATTTGGTGTTAGTCGATTACGTTAGAATGATGTCTAGTAGTTTGCATATGATTTACAATAATAGCTTTTCTTAATACTTGTCGAGAGGTTGACACCCTTGAGACAAGAAGTGTTCGTATTTGTATTAAAACATTGGAATTGAAATCTTCTCAAAAAACCCTTTGTGTTCGCGTGTTTATAGATAAAATTGTGATATTAGTATAATAAACATCGTTAAATCCGATTCCCATTCCTCGAGATATCGATCCGAGTTAACTTGCCAAGTCTACAAGTGACCCCGTTCTCTTGCAGGCGAACTAAAACCCTTTCAAAACGTAGACACGTATTTGTTAACCGGAATTTAATTTGGAAAGGAACACAAAAGTTCGGCTCAGAAGCCCTATATAGTTACACCCCTAACATAATGTCGATTGGTCAGTGCGTGGATGTAAAAATTAAGATGCAGAATAGTTAATCAATTAGAGGGAGCTAGCTAAACTCATAATCAAGGAGAATCTATCACATGCACAACAAAGGATGAAGATGTATGCAGACAAACACAGGCAAGAACGGAATTTTGAGGTTGGGACAGGATTTTTCTAAAATTACCGCCATTCCGCCAGAACTCGGTCTCAATTCGACGAAATCTAAAACTATCATCCAGATACTATGGGCCCTACACCATTGTTGAGAAAGTTAGAAAAGTGGCATACCGTTTAGATCTGCCGAAGGGTTCGCGCATACACGCGGTGTTCCATGTCTCCTTGCTCAAACCGAAAGTTGGTCCGGACACTCCAACCACGGTTGACCTACCAGATGCACTGCCCGATGGGGAGTTCCTTGTGGAACCGCTCACTTCCCTCGACACCCGCAGCATTTTCAGAAAAGGAAGAAGACTTTCGCAGGCTTTGCTTCAATGGCGGAACTCCGATCCCACGGATGCAATTTAGGAAGATTTTGATTTTTTGGTTAAAAAGTTTCCAAATTTCGATCCTTGGGGACAAGGATCAATCAATGGAGGGGGTATTTTCATGAAATCGGGGCCGATTGGTCTAAGCAAAGAAGAAGAAAAGGGAGAAAAACCTAATTTAGCTAAGGAAGAAGATGAAATAAGTGGAAATGGGCACGGGTCTTACAGGCTGGAGGCTAAAGGGGAGAACCGGACCTGATTGGGGCATTGGAGATGGGCCGCTGCAGATGGGCCTGAGAAACATTATGCAGGGTCCAATTTAATTAATTAAGGCTTGGAGTTTAGTGTTAAATTGCAGCCCAATTAAGAGGGCATTAGTGTAATTTAAAATGAAGTCCCAAAATATGCAGTTAAATTGTAGGAGGATGCACGAGAAATAGAATCTGGAGTATTACAAAAATTTCATTCTCCCTTATTTCTCTCTCTATCGTTTCATCTTCTCTTCTCCCAAATTCTATCAAATTCAATAGTTACAAACCATTAATTCAGCAAAATAATTACAGAAAAATACCAAAAAAATAGGAAATTCGGCTAGCCCATAACATATTTTAAACATTTTTTAACAAGGTACATAAATTTGAAGTGTATAATTATATATTAAGTCACAAAATAAATGAAGTTATAAACCACACCGCACCGAATCAAACCACGTGTTCAACTTTAGTGTGAAAACTCAACTTCTTTATTTATTCATAATCATACAACATTTGGAAATTCGGTTTGGAAACTTAGAGAAAATCGCCTAAATTGAACAGTGATCATCTATAATTGACAACCTGAACAATTATCCAATGACACAATTGATTGAAAATCAATGTTAGAGTCGTCGTGCAGTTACTAACGATAGTCCAAAATCTTAATTGCAATTTGATAATTTATGCACACTTGTTGACGTTGTGATCATTTTTATCTTTCTTGAATTTCAAGAAACCCATTGGTAAAAAATCTCAACAGTCTATATGAATATTCTTTTGCAGTTTCTTTGTTAGTTGGCTGACCACATCTAGGTAGTTCATGTCTGAGTGGAAGCGATTACACGTTTTATAAATTTTTCGCTAGACCACTAGATTGCAGCATGATTGTCATTCTTTGAACCCGTCTCGACCCTTGGCCCAACTTAAATACATTGCCCGCTAGACTCTCAGCCCGTATCAACTACCAGCCCTACCAACAACCCGTACTCACACAAATTGCTTGGCCCGAAATCATTGCCAGGCCCAAATCCATTGTACAGGAATAGCTCATTCTCCGCCCGAACTTGTCGTACAAGCCCGCTTCTATTCTGGCCCGTACCTGCAGCACCAAGATACTATCTGAAGCCCACCGTTTGATGTAGTAGTTTGATTGGCTCACCTATTTTTGAAATACATGATTATGCAGACCCTTTCTTACCTCGTGATCATCTTATGCGTAAGTGATCATCTTGCCAACTGTAGCTTGTCTTGTAGCTAATATGAGTTGTCACAATGTTAGCATAATTTCAGCATATTTTGTTATGTTTAGCAGCTCAGTTATTTAGGTATTTGTGTAGCCTTTAATCTGCCTCCACGTGTTTAGATCAAGATGCTCGCTCTCAGTTCAGCAGCCCTATTAATTGTTGTTGTCACCTTCTGTAAATGGTAACATGATGTATGCAGCTTTTCTGATACAAAAAGCATTTCTGGTTTCATGCTTCTTTCTTGATCTTCCAAATGGTATCAGAGCAGGTTTTCTGGACCTGTCTCTGATGCTGCTACTATAGCTTTCATTAATTAACCTTGCCTCTTTCATCATGGCTGATTCATCAACATCAACCTCATCAGATGTTATTGTCAACAACATAAATAAAAATCTGCAGATAGTTCAACCTCAATCTCAGCTCCTTACCACCAAACTTTCAGACTCCAACTATCTCATCTGGACACAACAAATCCTCACAGCTATGAGAGGCTATGGCCTTGAAGATTATCTGAATGAATCTATGTCAATTCCACTGAAGCTTATTAAAAGCACAGAAAATCCTGATGGTGTAGTTCTAAATCCAGAATTTCTTGCTTATCAGAGATAAGATAAATTGCTATCTTCATGGTTACTATCATCCTTATCAGAAGGTCTATTAGTGCTCATGGTTGGATTAGAAACCTCTCATTAGATGTGGAGAGCCTTGGAGATCACTATTTCAGTCAAGCTCTAGCCAGGCAGATGCAGTACAAATTACAAATGTCTACAGTGAAAAAATGCAACCTTTCCATCAGAGAGTATCTCAATAAGGTTAAACTGTGTTGTGATGCCTTAGCCTCTTATGGTCAAAAGGTCTCTGAGTCAGATCAGGTTATGTACATACTTTCTGGCCTTGGTAGTGAGTATGACTTTGTGGTAGTGACAGTTACATCTAGACCTTAGCTCTTTTCAGTGAATCAAGTGAGTGCCCTTCTCTTTAGTTTTGAAAATAGAATTGAAACTGCAAATCCCTCTATGGTTGAAGATAGCAGTACCTTAGTTGCCAATCTAGCTATTCAAGCCAACAGAAGAGACAATTATGCTTCTTATCAAAGTACTAGGAGCTAGAAGACAAGGTAGAGGGAGCAAGAAGTAGAAATACCTACAACAAAATTGCTTTTTCAAATCTGTCACTACACAAATCATATTGCTGAGAAGTGTTACTATAGAGGTGATTTGGATTTTGTTCTCAATTCCTCAAGTCAGAATCAAGGCTCAAAGTAGTACAACAACAACAGAGTTTACAATCCCACTGCTATGGTAGCTTCTCAAAGTCAAGACAACACCTCTGTCACCTGAGACACCTTGAATTGGTTTCCAGATTCAGGAGCTACAAACCATGCCACCTATGACATTCAAACCTCAACACCATCTCTGAGTATCAAGGATCAAACAAACTTCATATGGGAAATGGAACAGGTCTGTATATTACACACATTGGTAACTCTGAACTTAAATGCCCACATTATGCATCTGTGTTCCAACTCAAGAATCTGTTACTTATCCCCTGCATCACTAAAAATCTCATGAGTGTGTCTCAATTTGCTCAAGACAATTATGTCTTCTTTGAGTTTCATCCTACCTTTTGTATTATCAGGGATCAAGCTACGGGGGCACCTCTACTCAAGGGAAACTTAAAGATGGACTTTATCAACTTGAACTCAGAACCAGCAAAGATTAAGTGAAGTCTCAAGCAGCTACTTCTTCTATTGCTTTTAATAAGGCTGCTGCTACAAATAAGTTGATGGTTAATCAACCTTTAGTTAATGTTTTTGTTATTCAAAAAAGACCAAACATGTGTGATTGGCATCAGAGGTCAGGACATTCTGCTATTGAAATTGTTGAAGGTATTCTGAAACATTATAATGTCCCCCTTGATGTCAATAATAACAAGTTATCATTGTGTGATGCTTGCTGCAAGTCCAAAATCCATAAAATACCCTTTCCTGAGTCTCACACTACTTACACTCATCCTTTTGAGTTGGTTCGCAGTGATCTGTGGGGACCATCACCAGTGCACACTTACTCTAGTCACACGTACTACATCAGCTTTGTTGATCAATACACAAGATACACCTGGATTTGTTTTTTGAAAAAACAAAGTTGAAGCGCTTTTTGCCTTCATTAAGTTCAACAAACTCGTGGAAAATTAGTTCAAAACTAAGATTAAAACTCGTCAAAGTGATGGAGTCACAAAATTTATATGCTTTTTTCTCTCTTATTACATCATCAAGGCATTCAACACATAATCTCATGTCCCTACACTCCTCAACAAAAATTAACTTTCAGAAAGGAAACACAGGCACATTGTTGTGGTAGCCTTGGCACTTTTAGATCATTCTGATGTACCACATTTCTACTGGATTGATGCCTTCAGAACAACTGTGTATCTCATTAACAGACTACATAGTAAGGTGTTGAAGGATAAATCACCTTATCAGTGCTTATATACAACTCCACCAGAATACACTCAACTCAAAGTGTTTAGATGCCTTTTCTATCCCTATATTAGACCTCTTAACAAACACAAGCTGCAGTTCAGGTCCTTATCCTCTACCTTCATTGGTTATTGTGAAAGTTACAAGGGCTACAAGGTATACCTTCAAGAAAAGTGTTCATTACCAGACACATCTTGTTTGAAGAAAGCAACTTTCCTTATCTCAACAAACCCTCTGAGAAAGCTCCTTATGTTACCTCAGAATCCTCCAATCTACCAGCTCCTCCTCTTCTAGCAGTCTCAAAACCTCTTGGTTCAAGTTTAACAAAGCAAAATTCTCCATCTCATAGTATCTCCTCATCTAGTGATCACAGTCCTAGGACTCACTCTCCCCTGACAAGTGAAATCACAATCCCTCTTGTTGTGATCTTCAAATTAACAGTAATAGATAGTCACCTGCTCCATCCCCTAAACTTAAACACTATATGGTAACAAAATCAAGAGCAGGTATTTTCAAGCCCAGAGCCCTTATCTCTTCACTCAATAATGAGGTAGAACCATCTTCTGGAAAAGAGGCTTTTCAATTGGAGAACTGGGGGGAGGCTATACAAGCTAAATACTCCTCCCTAATGGAGAACAACACTTAGAACTTAGTGCCTACTCCATCAAACAAACCTATTGTAGGTTAAAAATGGATTTACAAGGTCAAGAGGAACTCTGATGGCACTCTTGCTAGGCATAAAGCTAGATTAGTGGTTAAAGGTTACACTCAAAATCCTGGAATTGATTATCAAGAGACATTTAGTCCTGTCATTAAACCTATTACCACTAGAATTATGTTAGCACTTGCAGTGACTTTAAAATGAACAATAAGGCAGTTAGATTTTAACAATGCCTTTCTCAATGGAGATCTGAAGCAGGATATCTACATGCAACAACCACCAGGCTTTGAAAGTCCAGATGATCCTAATCTTGTCTTCAAGCTAAGAAAAGCCATCTATGGGTTGAAACAAGCTCCAAGAGCCTGGTACTGTAAGATCAAACAATAACTTCTTAGTCTACAATTTCAAGTGTCAAAAGTTGATCCTTGCTTGTTCTTTCAGATCAAAGAGCATAACTACATTCTTGTCCTGGTCTATGTTGATGACATTATAGTTATAGGAAATGCTGTTACAGAAATAAACTCTCTCATCCAAGGTTTGAATCAGAGAATTGCCTTAAAAGATATGGGCATCTTACATCACTTCTTGAGAATTGAAGTTAAACACGGTGCTCAAGGAAAGTTGCACCTCTCTCAAATTCAGTTTGTCAAAAGTGTATTGCACAAGTTAAGTATGTCCAATGATAAAGGGATTGATATACCTATGGGATCCAAGACTTAGATTTCGAAGTAATGAGATCACCTTTTGTGTAAATAAGCTAAGTCAATTCATGCAGAATCCTCTTGAACCTCATTGGAAGGATCTAAAGAGAGTAATGAGATACCTTGAAGGCACTCTCACATATGGACTTAAATTCACTAAGTCTCCAAATCTTGACATCACTGGATATTCAGACTCAGATTGGGCCACTGACATAGATGATAGGAAGTCAGTTTCTGGTTTTTGTATCTATTTAGGTGAAAACCTTGTCACTTGGTGCTCTAAGAAACAACAATCCATCTCTAAATCAAGTACTGAGGCTGAATTCAAAAGTCTATCTCACTGCTCTATTGATATAATCTGGCTTACATATCTACTCAAATAGCTGCAGTTCCCCTTGAAGACAACTCCAGTCATTTTGACTGATAACATTGTTGCAGAAGCTCTTGCTGCAAATCCAGTTCTCCACTCCAAATCCAAACACATATAATTTGACATGTACTTTGTTTGAGACAAGGTTAATCAAGGCTTGTTCAAGGTACAACATGTTCCCTCTGTGGATCAAACTGCAGACATACTCACCAAACCGCTATCAGATCAATCTTTCACCTAGTTCAGCTCCAAGCTGGATGTTGTTCCTTCTCCAGGTACAGATTGAGGGAGGCTATTGAAATACATGATCATGCAGACCCTTGCTTACCTCATGATAATCTCATGCATACGTGATCATCTTGCCAACTGTAGCTTGTTTTGTAGCTAATATGAGCTGTCACAGTGCTAGCATAATTTCAGCATATTCTGTTATGTTTAGCAGCTTAGTTATCTAGGTATTTGTGTAGCCTTTAGTCTGCCTCCACGTGTGTAGGTCAGGGTTCTCTCTCTTGGTTCAGCAGCCCTATTTATTGTTGTTTTTACCTTCTATAAAGGGTAACCTGATGTATGCAGCTTTTCTGATATCAAAAAGCATTTCTATTTTCATGCTTCTTTCTTGACCTTTCACACCTACACATGCGCTACAAATGCAAATATCTAGTGATCGTCTCAATAGCAACCAGACTTCAGTGACTTCTATGCGAGAAATCATGTGGTAGTTAATGGTTTAAAAATATACTTTTATGAGCTTCATATTGTCATATATAGTTATTTCTCGTATATATGTTCTTGTGGATGGATGAGCACTAATTGCATGTTTTTCACTTCATTTGCAGTATTTTATGCCCGATTGGTATGACGATGATTGAAGGATGGTTCGTAAGTATAGAAATTTAAATGGAGAGACGAGAATGAATGAATTGGCAAAAATATAGAGCAAAAAAAGACCCGTCGATCGACGACCCCATCGACACGGCATCGACGCCCTTGGATTTGTCGCGTCGATCGAACACTTGGTTGACTAAACCCTCTGTCCATGTCGATTGCAACCCATCGATCGACCAACTTGTCCGACCAAGTTCTCTGTTGCCGTCGATCGACGCCCATTGACGCCGAAGCTGGAAGGCTTTTTTGGAAGGAAATATGTAGTTCAATTATTTAGAAACTTTATATATGCGTCCATAATTCAACAAAAGCATTTTTTGGCAGATTCCTAGGGTTATAAAGCATAAATAAGAGTCCCAATTCATTCATCCATCATAGAGATTAAAGAAATTCAAGATCCAATACTTCTTTTCTCCCTTCTTATTCAAGAACAGTGTTTTCTTATTTACTTTTATTTTATGGTTTCATGAACAACATGTGTGAGTAGTTTGTTTATTCCAGTCCTTATGACGTTGAAGCCCATCGTGAGAATATGTTCTAATCAATTCCCATAATATCTATTTCGTTCTTCATATGAGAATGTTTGTGTTATTCTATTTTCATGACATGGTTGCTTAACTTCTAATTTAGCTTGATCACCTAGATTAGGGATTAGATATCAATTGCTAGAAAAAGCTGCATCCCGTGTAATTATTGTGGTTTCTATTTCCCTTGTATCAACTAATGGTCGCGCATCATTAAGGGTAACACAACATAAGTGTATTAACCGAGCTTATAAGTTTATTGCTTAGATTATCCTATTTGCCTAGCAGTTAATGCTGTTATTGGATTAAATCTAGAGAGCTTATTCTAGGTTGTTCATTAATTAGGTTTAATTAAAGAGCTTGTTTTGATTAAATATTCGGTAAGGGTGAATTCGAGTAGTAAAGCTTGTTGCTATTTAGAGCTACTAGTTTCATATGAAACGTGAATTATGATATTACAATTGATTAGATGAATCGATTGAGGGTGGAAACTGAACTTGGACTGGAGTTTTCTCATTATTATCAATCTCTTATTAATTCTCTTTGTGTTTCGTTTGCTTGAGTTCATTTACTTTGCCTTTCTTTCTTTATTTCTTTCTTAGTTCTCGTTAGTTAGTCCATCATCTTTTACCCCCTTTTATTATTTTAATATGAATAATCATAAATTAATCCACACTCCTCATAGGATCGACCCTTACTTACCGCTTCTACTAGTTAGTGGAAGAAAGTTGAGGAAGAATAAAAATATTAAATTTATCGTGTAACGCTGCTCGGTCAGTGACATCAATGTGTAGTACCTGCAAACTGACTACAAGTTAACACAAAGAAGGAGAAGCATAAAAAAATAAGAAACGAGACTTGATACCAGCATCACAAAATTGGCTTGTCGGTGATCCAAAATGTAGTCTTCCAGAGTATTGATGTTAACTAACAGATTGGACAACTCAGAGTATAAATCGATGACATCCAACTCAAATCAGCTTCGTTGGCCCTTAACCTGCAGCAAGGTAAAAACAACTACGAATATCTCCTCGGGATGGTGCTCAACAAATAAGTCATCGGTAGCAACCATCAGAACAACAAGCAAACACTGAAAACCCGATCCCGAATCCCTAATCGTCAATGGTGAAATATGATGAGTCTCCCTCACACGTGAATGACAAGTTCACAACCACCATCAATATCGAACTTCTGTTCACACACTCTCGGTTTTTTTCACACAAGAAAAACTGGAGTGAAGATGGAGAGAGAGGGGTAGTCACTGGAGAGAGAAAAGAGTAGCTTAGAGAGAGGCTAGGGTTTCGGGTGAGGGATTTTTGTAGCGAGGGCAGATGTTCTCCTATTATTTTATCAGCACAAGTGTACGAGTTTCAAAAGTAGGAGTAGTGTGTAAGGTCGTATCCCGCATAGGCTAATTAAATGAAATACTTCAATAATTATCAAATGATTTTATCTAAACCATTAAATAGTGATTGGTATTAATAAATAAAATAAACATAAAAAGTAGGAGATGAATGATTCCTAGACAATTGCTTCAATTGTTAACTCAATTTATTTATGATAACTAATAGTTTAATTAAGGTTATATCCTATAGAAATTGCATTGCTAGTCTGTACTTTTGTCACGTAAAGATGCTTAGACTAAATTACCCGAGTGTCCATTCTTGTCTCGACCGACACATGTAGTTAGCTAAAAATAACTCCTAAGATTATAATAGCTCTCGTCAAATGAATAAAAAATCAATAAATAATCTTCAATGTGTACCTTATTGCATAAATATTGTTTCTTTCAAGCTATTGTAGATTTAATAACTTGTAATGGAATATAACAGTTTTTTAAAGTTTCATAAAGTGGTTGGAAAGTAGAAGGTATATCTCAAATTATTTGAGAGGTCTATGGTTCAAACCTTTGTCAACACCCCTTATAAAGATTAGTAATACCACTTGATTCACAAGCTCATGATCAATTAAATGTAAATGTTGATCAAGTGTTCACATGAGATCAAAACATGATTTAAATGAATAGAATTAAAACATTAACAAACGGATATTTTAATTTAATAAAGATAGGGTTATCAATCTACTCTCATGTGTGGAATCAAAGTAATTTAGCCTGACATGGTTATAATAATATATATAATCATGTTTGAATAACACATGAACAAACTAAACTAAGATTGGAAATAGAGGATAACCATTATGAGCCATGGTGACTCATGGGACCTCCGTCGTCTCATCCCGTGGAATGAAGGACGTCACTCCTTGCTCCCAAGATCGCAAACCTCCAATATGATGTGTATATGTATTGCGGGATGTGAAAGATGATAAATGATATTTCTCACATTCTAGGGGTGTTAGGTATTTATAGGAGTTCGAAAAACCTGATTTGTTTTAACTAAACCCACTGTTTTAATATTTTCATCCATCGCGCCGCACCTAACCACATTGATCAGGTGGTACATCAAGTTCTTTGTTGAGTTTTGCCATCTTTTGCACAATTTCTCTCTCACGTGACTAGTTCCTCATGTGGCATATCAGGTATAGCTGCAGTCGGTCCATTGTCCATCACACCCGACTACTTCCTTGGGTGGCAGGTCAGGTGTCTCGTTGGGTATAAGATATGTACAATTTCTATCCATTAGACCGGACCTCTGCTCAGGTTCTTTATTGGTTACACTATAAGCATGTTTTATATGCATATTAGAGTTTATTTCATTAGGATTAATTATATATAGTGCATAAATAATATGATTGAATTGTATTTCATGTATTTGGGAGTTCTTACATGTATTGCTCTTTTATATGTTATTTATTGAGATGACATGAGCTTAAAGAGAAATGAAGGCTCAAGTTTATAAGGTTTTTAGATCTTGAAGAGGGTGAAGAATCACATTTAGGAGATCCTCACGTCAAGAATGAGCAAAGACAAAGCAAACAAACAGGATTTGGCAAAGGATTCGAGAAGTTTTGCAACACATGGATACTAGAATGCTAGTAGCTCTTACATTACTTAGAGCTCTTACATTACTTAGAGTTTAAAGATGTGCAATATATGGTTATAATGATAATTGAGTTTTCCTTACAATGTTTTTTACGGTTTGTCAATTGAAGTTCTATAGAAAGTTATGACAGAAACCGTGCGAGCTATAAAGAGCAGTAATGGTTATGTATATATAAAGAGCGGGACTGGTTTGTATTTGAAGGACTTTTGGAGTTGGTGGGGTTTACTGGCTACCGACTGATTTTAGGTCTTAAATAGTGAAAAATAACGAAACTAGCACTCGTTGAGTCTATTAATTATTTCTATTTTATTTAAATCATTTTTATTTTATGGAAAAGTTGCGTATCAAGGCTCAAACTTTTAGCAAATTTCAGATGTTTTTTTCTTTTTTAATTCTTAGGGAGCATATGGATAAGTTGGAGTTTTAATTTAATTTTTTTAAAGAAAAATAATTAAAATTTTATGTTTTTGACTAATTCTAATATTATCTTACCATCAATCACTTTAATTTATATCTTCTAATAAATTATTCAATCACTAATTATTATCATATATTTTTCATAAATTTTACTACTATTATTACACAATCATATAACTTTAACTATCAATAATTATTTTACTATTTTTATAATAATCATCTTTAGTCATACATTTAAAATCTCATATCTCCCTTATATAGTATGAAAATTACTCCTATCCTATGTGTTTTCTTACAAAGTTTCGTTTGCTTTGTAAAAAATTCTGGTGTTTCGATGTTATCCGAGCTTATATTTACCAATTAATAAAAATTTTTATTACATATTACTTAATTTAATAATTTGATATTATTATATTTTGCCTAATTCAATATTTCTTTTAATTATATATTACCTAATTCAATAATTTCTTTATCCTATTTTGCATATTCCATATCTTACTTTTATTCTCCTAATATAAAAATATAAATAAGTCATATTTAATTAGAAAAAAATCTATATAAAAATAAGATAGGAAAGCAAAATAGGATAAAGAGGATATTGAATTAGGTAATATATAATAAAAGAAAATATTGAATTAGGCAAAATATAATAATAGTAAATTATTAAATTAGGTAATATATAATAAAAGAGAGTTATTAAATTAGGTAAATATAGGCTCGGTTAACATCGAAACACCAGAATTTTTTACAAAGCAAATGAAATGTGGTAAGAAAACACATAGGATATGAGGATTTTGCATAATATATAGGGGAGATATGAGATTTTAAATGTATGACTAAAGTTCATAATTATAAAAATAGTAAAATAATTATCATAGTTAAAGTTATATGATTGTGTAATAATAATTGTAAAATTTATGAAAGATATATGATAATGATTAGTGATTGAATAATTTATTAGAAGATATAAACTAAAATGATTGATGGTAAAATAATATTAGAATTAGTCAAAATCATAAATTTTGAAATATCATTCTTTAAAAAATATTAAATTAAAAGTCCAGACTTATCCAAACAATCCCTAAGAATTTAAAAAAAAAATCTCAACTTTGAGCGAAAAGTTCGAGCCTTGATATGCAACTTTCCCATAAAACAAAAATGGTAAATATATTTAATCCAATTGTAACCTTTTAAATAAAATGGAAATAATAAATAAACTCAACGAGGGTTAGTTTCGATATTTTTCACTATTTAAAACCTAAAATCAGCCGGTAGCCAGTAAACCCCACCAACTCTAAAATTCCTTTAAATACAAACTAGTCCCGCTCTTCGTATATACATAACCATTAAAGTTGGTCAATCTGAGCTTGTTTTAAAAAAAATCCTAAAAATTAAAGGAAAAAGATGAATGGGGTCGAGCAAGGTGCAGGAGGAGATGAAAGTGTGACTCTGGATCTTCTTAAGAAGAAAATGGATGACTTTGCAAAAGAGAGAGATTGGGAAAAATACCACCACCCCAGAAATCTTCTTCTGGCTTTGGTAACTCAATCTATCTTTTTTTTTTTTTTAACGATTTCCCTTTATTTTATGTATTTTCTCATGGGAATATTTTCTTAATTTTCTTTTATGAATTTATTCCCTTTAACCTACATACTTTGAACTCTGGCCTTTTTTTCTTGGTTGAAGACTGATGTTGTTTATTATTTTATTTTCTGAAGTAAGTTCTTGTGTTTTTAAATTAATGAGCTTTTTAATCATTTATTATTTATTTTATCTTTAGTTTATATATTAATGAAAAACGATTTGGAATATTTTTTGTTGTAACAACAAACAGAGCAACCCAATAAATTTGGAACAGTCTTTTTCCTTTGTCCTATCATACCTGTTAGTTTTAAGTTTCTTGAGAATTTTCTATTTTAAAATATTATTTATATATAAATCACTTTTTTGCCACACTTTTTTTTTTCTCCCACCTTCTTAATTACAATTTCAGAAGTCTCACTCTTAGGTCTCCAATTTTAGTTGTATAATAATTGTTTGATGTTATCAACTCTGATCCTTAATGATTTTGCCCTAGTCAAAATAACAATGTTAGTCAAAATGGATTTTGAGTATAATTAAAAATATTGAATCACTCATTAGGAATTGAAGATTTCATTGTCGCATAATTGAATGATTAATTATTACTACGCACCTTTTTTTCCATCGATTCAATTATTTTTTTTTTCTTTTAGATACTTTTCATTACTATTCTCTTACATAAAACCAAAAAAATAAAAACAAGAATTTGTGTTTGCACACACATACACACAGGTTGGTGAAGTTGGTGAGCTATCAGAAATATTTCAATGGAAAGGAGAGGTTCCAAAAGGTTTGGGTGATTGGAAGGAAGAGGAYAAAACCCACTTGGGCGAGGAGCTATCYGATGTTTTGCTATACCTMATTAGATTATCCCACATGTGTGGGATTGATCTTAATAAAGCTGCCCTTCGCAAAATTGGGCTCAATGCTTTGAAATATCCTGCTCCTGCTCCAGCCTCTTCTAATGAGTGCAGCAAAAATGTTGATGGTGATGCCAAATAGTTGTGATGGCCTTTATTCTCCCCTTTTTGCTTAAAGGGCCAGTTTATTATATCTTGGCTTTATTTTTCATTTTCAAAAAAAAAAAAACAAATTATTCTAGAAATGAAAAGATTGGGTGGGGTGGGTGTTATGGGGGTTGATTTTGGCATGGAAATCTGGGAGATTTTTTGTGACTGTTGGCAGGTGAATGGAGAATCAAAACTTTAACTGATGTGATATCATGTTTGTTTTCACCTTTTCAATGGCTATATTTATCTATGTTTTTTAATTTTTTTACTTTTGCTTTTTTCTCTCTACCTCATTTACTGCTATGATGATGGATATGGATAAAAAGCAGGGGTGCCCTCAATTATTTATCCCATTTGGATCAGTTTTAGTAGTTTTAAACTTTTAATTTTGAGTTGGCTTGGTTAGGGGGGTTTATTAAATAAATAATATAAATTTAATTATAAATTGAAAAAATAAAACAACTTCAAGAAATTTTGAAAAATTTTGGTCAGAATGCTTAGTGATCGGGACGTCCCGTCCATTAAAGTTAAATAAAAATAATTTTAAAAAAACAAAAAGCGGGATGCTAGTGACAAATGCGTCTCAGACCTTTTTTTAAAAGAAGATTTTGGATCGTTTTGAAAAAAAAAAAGTTTTTGGGTCGTTTTGAAAAAAAAAAGTTCACAGAAAATTGCCCAATTTTTTGGCGAAACTTCAAATGGCCATAACTTTGCGCACCTAGGTCCTTTTTGGACAAAAAAAAAAATTGATTCCATGTATCTCGTGGAGATCTACACGTTACAAACACACTAATTTATTCATGTAGATATATAATGTGTGTATCAATGTATTATATTGAAATTAGATAAGAAGATTTAGAATATACTCCATTCGTCCCACAAAAATAGTCCACTATTCCATTTTCGTCCGTCCCACAAAAATAGTCTAGTTACCATATTTAACATATCATTAATTTTTTATTTCCACACATAACCTTAATCAATATTCTTGAAATACTAGTTTTCTACCTCGTAAATTGAAAATTGATGATTACAGTACAAAATCTTACTATTTCAAAAACAAATATACTAATTTCAACA
Organism: Phtheirospermum japonicum; assembly: GCA_014905375.1. Taxonomy (NCBI): domain Eukaryota; kingdom Viridiplantae; phylum Streptophyta; class Magnoliopsida; order Lamiales; family Orobanchaceae; genus Phtheirospermum; species Phtheirospermum japonicum. The sequence continues at coordinate 319,054 of BMAC01000547.1, forward strand.
CTGATTTCTATGAGTATAAATTGACATTAATAAATTCAAGAGGGATATAATTGAAAAACACTAACTAAATTAATAATTTAACTATATAAACTACCAATTTCTTAATCTATGTGAAACTAACCGTAAGACCATCAAATTGGGAGGGAGTATTTAATATTTATTTCCTTAGGCTTAATCACTTATTACTATTATTATTTTACTTTTTTGTTAGCCTTTATTTTCTTTTTCTTTTTTGGCGTAATAATAATTTTTCATATAAATTTTTAATGTTATTCTCACTGCATTTATTAGGATTAGATAAGAAAATTTAAATTTATATTTTTTAAACTTTTTTCCCTTTCGTAATAATTTTATATAACTAATATTTTTCTTAAATAGAATATTTGAACTAAAAATTAAATTATTTAAACTTTTGTTATAAACAAAAGTAGTACAACTTATATAGATTTTTTTCTAATTACTTATTTATATTTTTATATTAGGAGAATAAAAGTAAGATATGAATTAAGCAAAATATGATTGAAAGAATATTGAATTAGAGTAATATATAATTAAAAGAGATTTTGAATTAGGCATAATATAATAATAGAAGATTATTAAATTAGGTAATATATAATAAAAGAGAATTATTAAATTAGGTAAATATAGGCTCGTATAACATCGAAACACCAGATTTTTTTACAAAGCAAATGAAACGTGATAAGAAAACACATAGAATAGGACTTTGATAATATATAGGGGAGATATGAAGTTTTAAATGTATGACTAAAGTTGATTATTATAAAAATAGTAAAATAATTATTGATAATTAAAGTTATATGATTGTGTAATAATAATAGTAAAATTTATGAAAAATATATGATAATGATTAGTGATTGAATAATTTATTAGAAGATATAAATTAAAGTGATTGATGGTAAAATAATATTAGAATTAGTCAAAAACATAAATTTGGAAATATTTTCTTTAAAACAATTAAATCAAAACTCCAAATTTATCCAAACGCTCCCTAAGAATTAAAAAGAAAAAAAAAATTGAACTTTGAGCGAAAAGTTCGAGCCTTGATACACAACTTTCCCATAAAACAAAAATGATAAATATATTTAATCCAATCGTAACCTTTTAAATAAAATGGAAATAATTAATAAACTCAACGAGGGCTAATTTCGTTATTTTTCACTATTTAAGACCTAAAATCAGCCGGTAGCCAGTAAACCCCACCAACTCTAAAAGTCCTTTAAATACAAGCGAGTCCTTCTCTTCATATATACATAACCATTAAAGTGGGTCAATCAGAGCTAGTTTTAATTAAAAAAAATCCTAAAAATTAAAGTAAAAAGATGAATGGGGCCGAGCAAGGTGTAGGAGGAGATGAAAGTGTGACTCTGGATCTTCTTAAAAAGAAAATGGATGACTTTGCAAAAGAGAGAGATTGGGAAAAATACCACAGCCTCAGAAATCTTCTTCTGGCTTTGGTAACAAAATATATCTTTTTTTTTAACGGTTTCCCTTTATTTTATGTATTTTCTCATGAAAATATTTTTTTTAATTTTCTTTTAAGCCTACATACTTTGAGCTGTGATCTTTTTTTCTTGGTTGAAGACTGATGTAGTTTTTTATTTTATTTTCTGAAGTAGTTTCTTGCGTTTTTAAATTAACGAGATTTTTAATTATTTATTATTTGTTTTAACTTTAGTTTATATATTAATGAAAAAATGATTTGGAATATTTTTTGTTGTAACAACAGACAGAGCAACCCAATAAATTTGGAACAGTCTTTTTTCTTTGTCTTATCATACCTGTTAGTTTTAAGTTTCTTGAGAACTTTCTATTTTCAAATATTATTTATATATAAATCACTTTTTTGCCACACTTTATTTTCCTCCCACCTTAATTACAATTTCTGAAGTCTCACTCTTAGGTCTCCAATTTTAGTTATATAATAATTGTTTGATGTTATCAACTCTGATCATAATGATTTTGCCCTAGTGAAAATAACAATGCTAGTCAAATGTATTTTGTGTATAATTGAAAATATTAAAAGGTGATAATACGAAGAATATCTGTAACACCCCAAATTATGAGACTACCTAGGAAAGCTCAATAGATTTGATTGGTAAACTCATACCAACAAGGTGCATCTTCTTTTCTGGAAGCCCTCTCATCGAAACTCCAAAGTTAAGCGTGCAGAGCCTGGAGTAGAGTTGGGATGGGTGACCCCCTGGGAAGTCTCTCAGGGTGCGCGCGAGTGAGGACAAAGCGCGCTAGAAAAGACTCGTGTCGGTACAGTGGAGCTAACCATCAGGTTTGGAGGGCGATCCTAGGGCATTACAAATGGTATCAGAGCTGTTTGCCAACCCGAAAATCGGGAACTAAGTGCTATGTGGGATAAGGTTGTGATGCGTTTGGAAAGCCCGTGAAGGAGAAGGCCCCAAAAGAGGGAGTCCAAGATCGGGATAACCTACGGTTACAACTCTTGAACCCGTAGGAGCCACCTCTAAAATCTCAACACCTGGCAACGGATCCTGAGATGGCTTAATCGCGACGAGGACATCGCGAATTTAAGGGGGGTAGATTGCAACACCCCAAATCATGAGACTACCTAGGAAAGCTCAATAGATTTTATTGGTAAACTCATATCAACAAGGTGCATCTTCTTTTCTGGAAGCCCTCCAAAGTTAAGCGTGCTTGGCCTGGAGGGCGATCCTGGGGCGTTACAATATCACCATGATTCTTCTACAACCAGCGATCATGGACTTTCTCAAGAATCAAGTAAAGACTTCAGGGAGAGTCTCAACATAGGTAGATTGTACTATTTTTCCTTTGAACAAGTTTTATTTATTCCCATTGGGTTATGTTACTTAGCAAGATTTTAACGAGACAACAATGAAGCATAATTTCACCCTTTGACTTGGCACAAGAGGGAGTCTTGAAGGAAAAACATAATTAATGTGCCTTCGTCAATAAGTAACTGATGAAGAATAATTTATGTATCTTTGATAAATAAAAGAACACTAATTCTACCATCTTCTTTATGTCTTATTCTTTTCTGCTTTTCCTTTTTTCAAGAATGAATTTGGAAGGGTTTTAAATCTATTAATTTGAGTTTTAGCCAAACATGTGATTGGATTCGACTATGAATTTTAAATCCCTTATCTCAAATCCCTCCATCAAATAGACACTTAGGGTGCATTTGAATTGAGGTGTTTGAAACTTGATCGATTTCAAAATCAACGGGGTTCAGATACCTTGGATTTACAATCCATTTATTTTTAACCACTTATTTGGGTGTAGTGTTGATTTGTCAAAATTTCAATTCCATTATGATTTTGTTTAAAACCACAATTGTTAGTTAATAACACACACACACACACACACACACACACACACACACACATATATATATATATATATATATATATAAATTTATTTGTGAAATGTGTGATAATGTAGAAGAATAACAAGTGTGAAATGTGTGTAGTATCTACTTTGTGTGTGTGTGCAAATATGTGAAATGTGTCCTTTGTGTGTAATGTGTTTGAAATGTAAGGGTGGAAAAACACAAGAAAATTCGGTACAAGTTATATTAATAATGTCGTGGTTTTTGATACAGTGTGATACCAATACTAAAACTTACATTGCCGTAATGAATTTCGGTACGGTATCATATCGAACTTCGGTATGGTATGGTACCAATATTGAAATTTTTGGTACAATACTCTATCGAATTTGCTACGGTATGGTCCCAATACTGAAATTTTTGGTACAGTCGTGTATCAAATTTTTCTTCAGCATGGTTTCGATACCATATAAAATTTCTATATGGTATAGTATTGATATCAAAAATTTTGGTACAGTACCATGTTAAATCTCGATATGGTACCGACACCGAATCGAAAACTCATATGTATGATTCGATAAATATATATATATATATACATAATATATATATATATGTGTGTGTGTGTGTGTGTGTGTGGTAAGTATATATTATAAGATTAGAGTAGGTCTCTTGTGAGATCGGTCTCATATTATGAGACCATTTTTTACCATTATTTAAAATTGACCAGAGCCCCACCCGTCCACTTACCCACTCAATTATCAATAGCTTGAAGTAACAGATATTTTTTATAAAGTTTTCTCTCTCTCCACTCTCTCTCTCTCAGACACAAAAAAAAAAAAAACCCTCAATGGCCGCCGGTCCTCGCCGCTGTCGTCCATGCTACGACCATGAATTTTACGGGATCGGAATGGTGAAACTTGATTTGGGTTTGATGTTTTCTGCTTTAGTTGCAGAAAAAGTGAAGGTTGGACTCATTGAATATGTGTAGTTAGAAACTGTTCTTGAAGATCTCGTCATATATTTTTAAAATTTGGGCATAAAATAAACAAGAGAAATTCAAAAGGCTAGGCTTTGGAAACTAGAGATATAAGTGAAGATTTTCGAAGTTTTTTCCTTTGTTGTCTTTTAATGTGCGTGTGAATTTGTCTGGTTGAGTATTTTGCTTCATTCCTGATGATTTTAGTTACTTGATTCCTAATTAAATATTTTAGTTAAGAGTCATATTTATCACATTATCAGACCTACCAAACTTAATTGGAAGGAGTTGTAGATAAACTCTTGTTGTATGAGAATCAAGGGTTCATGTATATCATCTATTTCCTCTAGGTTACTTTTAATTATAGGCGAAGATTTTAAGTCATAGACGCGTACAAAGAATTGGATTTGTTCCAGCCTGGGTGAAGAGTCTCCGGTTTCAGCCCAATACTCATTTCTTGTATGTAATTTTTGTGCGTGGTAATTTATACAAAAACTCCATTGTTCAATTATTTTATGGACAATTAATTACTAGTGTTATATCGATGAGCTTGTGAAACTACATTATCAACAGAGTTGAGAAATGCGGGTTTTATCTGCAAAAATCCAACTGTGTGAATGGTTTTTTTTTATGTTTCGGGTTGTGATGGGTAATGACTGTCACTATCATTACTTGAATTTGGAGGAGAAAATCATATTTTGATTTATATTGAGTAATAATACTCATTTTGTTTAGACGTCAACGAGCATCTTTAGCTATCAAGTTCTGCACGAGTGGATCGATCATGTATCCAATTAGGGGGATATAGACTCTGCACTATACCTCAGATTCGAGAACCCACCGTTGTTGTTGGGGTTAGACTAGGTGAGCGTCTTTGTGATCGAGTTGGTTTTTTTATTAGTTGCAGATCTATTGTTGCTTCTTGATGCTCGATTATTATCAAAATAGTGCTCATTTTTACTGACTGGAACCTGCCTAATTTATGTGTATTATTATAATTTACGTTGTCATTGTGTTAGAAAGCATTTGTGCAATATAAAGTGTTCATGTTCAGAGTCGATTTGTAGATGCATATCGATTTCTCTCTTACGAGCTCGTTTGATATTTTGTGATACTTTGTTGATATTTTCTGATACTGTAATAATTTTTTGTGATACTTTTAACTATTTCATGCAAGAAATATAATTTCTGATACTTTAATAATTTTTTGTGATACTTTAACTATTCTAGTTAATGAGGATGCTATTTGGATTAATGGCACTAAGAGAAGATTTGTGGATCTTGGCGATGATAAGACGATATTTTCGGGTCAAATAAGGTTCCATTTACTTTTGCTACTGCTCTAAAAGTTATAGTTTTTTTTACTTCACATATTATTTGATATGCATTTTTCTGGGCTTGGATATCTTTATTTTTAGGTTGAGACTTGTATGAATTTTGCACGTAGAAAGAAATAAAACATAGTGCATCATTGAATATATGGGTTTTTGATGATTCATTAATTTGTTCAAGCATGTGCCTTGCTTTGTTGTTAGTATATGGTTTGATAAGATTCTTTGACTATCTGTTTTTTGAAAATTAATGGGATGATTTTATCTCTCCGTGAGAGGTGTTTTTCCTCACAAAAGAGACTTTTAATACAATGAACAAGTTGATTACATATGTTAACCTCAAGATCTTTTGATATATTATTTTCAATTATCCATATTTCTTTTGACCAATATAAATCAAGTTATAGCAAAACAGTTGATTGCACCTCTTTATTTACTATTCATATAGTTATTATATTTATTATTATTTTTATTTATTTATTTATTTACTCTTCATTTAGTTTTATTATTATTATTATTATTATTATTATCATCATCATCATCATCTGTAAACACATGAGTGTGAGCCATGCACTAAAAGCTTTATGATTTATATGGGGTCATATGTACTTTGTGATGTTGTGTTGAGAATACAGATGACGCAGCAACAAATGCTAATGATGGGCAGTCAACAGTCTCAATAACATCCAACGACCGCTAGTATTCAGCCTCTAGCTCCTATTCAAGCACATGAGATGGTGTATTATTCTCACCCTTATTAGTCACAATGAACAATGTACTTTTTTTTAAAAAAAAATGTTTTATAGGATATTATGCATTGTAGTGCTTATTCTGCAGTTGTTGTCTTGAGGTTTTTCAATACTATAGATTTATAATTGTAGATTTTGAATCCAAGGGAGATGATAATTTTGTGATGCAGTTGTTGTCTTGAGGTTATTTTTTAACAATATTCTGACTTTTGGTCATAATAAACACTTATCACAATACAACAAAGTAAACATAAAGTAAAAGTATCACAAAGTTTTCTTGAAGTATCACTATATTCACTAAAAGTATCATAAAAAAACTTTTTATCACAACAAGATTGTATAAACTTCAGCAAAAAATGTTTCAAGCTACTTGTTAAAAAAAATTAAAAGAGGACATAATTTGAGTACGAAATGGGTTGAATATAAGTTTGCCGCAAATCAACAACATTTTTATATTTTTCTATTGTGCAAATCAGTTTTTCTTTTTAGTAAAGTTACGTTGTTTTCGATAGAAGTATTACAATATCAACGTAAAGTATCACAAACTCAGTAGAAGTATCACAAAAATGTCTAAACTTCTAGTCACAATAAACACTTGCCACAATGTTACAAATTAAATATCGTGTAAATATATCACAAAATTAACTTAAAGTATCAAAATACCCACTAAAAGTATAACAAAAAATTTATAATCACAACAAAATTAAATAAAACTTCATCCAAGAGTATCACAAAGTTACCCAAAATTATCATATATTTTATTGAATCACAACCATTTTACATATAATTAGTTAAAAAATAAAATTATAGTAAACACTTTATTTGGGTTTTTCGAGCCAAATTCTTTGCTTGAAACTACTTTATCTAAATCTAGGTGTTGTGTCCTTGAAGTATGAAAACTAAGATAAAAGTATCATAATAATTTCTATAAAGTATTACTCTTTGTGATACTTTTACTACAATTTGTGATACCTTTATTATAATTTGTAATATTTTCATAAACAAATATAGTATGAGATATTATTATATGAAATTATGATATTCTTAAGAAACATTATATTACTTTAAATGAAGTCATGATACTTGTATTTCAATTTGTAATATTTTATATAATATATAATATGATACTTTAAATTGAAATTGTGATACTTTTTTCTGAAATTATGATACTTCTATATGATTTGTAATACATTCATATGTGACAATAATATGCATACATTTTTTTGAATTAAGATTTTTATACTTGTGTCCGTTCAGATCAAGTCATTATACATTTATGCATCTAATGTGATACTCAAATCATTTTTAATACTTTAACTACCCATTATTGAAAAATTTAATTGTAAAAATAAAAATGAGAAATATGTGATACTTTAACAATATTTTCAAATATTTTAATTATATTTTGTGATACTCTATATACAAGTACCATACACAATATATATGTGTAAAGTTGTAATAAGTTTAACTCAAATTATGATACTTTTAACTATATTTATGATACTTTCATTGTAAATTGTGATATATTTATATGAAAATATCATATAAATCTGTAATACTTTCTCATGAATTTGTAAAATTTATTGTTAATTTTGTGATACTTTTAATATAATTGTGGTCAATTCTATTATGTGTTCAAGGAATTCTAAATTAATTTATTGTCTTTGAACTTTCTTGCAAATGTCAGCATATTTAACTAACTACGCAAAAAATGGCTCAAACTAATTTAATCTTACTATTCCACTAACTCAAAATTAATTGTTAATAAAAGTAGTTTTAAAACACAAACCAAGCATTTATATCACTTCTCGATCAGAAAGTAGAAGACAAGAAAACATTATCAATTAAGTCATCATTTATATTTTATTTTCGACATGTGATCTGAAAATACACAATAAATCTTGCAAAATGAATATGTGTGTTGAGAGAGAGGTAACTAATACATGAAAAAGAGCTTCTAAAACAATTTATGGTGCAAAACAACCAACTGAAATCTTCTAATCTTCCAGTTTTAGTAACAAACTCACAAAATGGATTGAACAAAATGAACTTTTGAATGTTATGCTTTAACTTTTAAGTTCTCACACTATTGATTTCCTTCAGATTCCAAAACGGCTGGAAAAAAGAGAGAGAGAGAGAGAGAGAGAAGCAAAATGCTTGTTAATTAGTCACCACACCTCACCCACCAACAACTTCAAATAATTACAACACCAAACACAAAATTAATACACATGTTCCGCATAATCACTTGCATGCGCAAATACACTCGCACCATCATCACATAAACACATCAAAAATGGTAGAAAATAGGGAGAGAAATACTGACAGAAAAAAACTATATTGTCGCCTTGCTAATTCCGGCACCATGTTTTTGATAATATTGTAGATCGTAGCTGTGAGAATTGAACGGTAGTTGCCGATTTGAATTTGGTCCAATAAATCACTGATCGAAGATTTCCAAGCACTCTAAGAAATCATCTCCGCAATAGTACGGAGTCGATTATAGAGCGGTAAGTTTTCCCAAGTCGTGTCTCTCGAGGATATATGTTATCGGCGGTCGGTGTTTTTAGTTACTCTCTTGTTAATCMKAATTAAACTAA